>OU974082.1:8928932-9005584 GCA_918843875.1 Diadumene lineata
AAATAAAAATATTGAAATGAGTACAAATATATTGATGTCAGTACAAAAATATCTATTTCAGAACATAAATTTTAATTTCCGTACAAAAATAGATATCTTAGTACAAACATAAATATTCCAGTACAAAAATATATCCCAGTACAAAAATATATTCCAATGCAAAAATATATTCCAGTCCACAAATATATCCTAGTACAAAAATAAATTTCCCAGTACAAAAATATATCCCAGTACAAAAATATATCCCAGTACAAAAATATATCCCAGTACAAAAATATATCCCAATACAAATATTCAAAACATTTAAAAAATCTAGTTTACAGTCCCTTGAGGAATATTCCTCCATGGAAATGAAAGTCCACCTCTAGCACATCCAAGATGGCCGACTCTTTTCCATCTTTCTGCTCTAAATGTATGTTTTAATTACACTGATTCTTTGAAACCTGCACCCTGTTTCCAAGAAAAATATAATATTAAGTCTGCTTTCAGGCCATATGAGTGTTAGTTATTTAAAAAAAAGCAAGCAAATTAAATCCAAGCTTTTGAGCCTAAGAAAGATAATGTGAGTCTCTACATTTTCATGCCAATCTTTTTGAGCCACTACAAATTTTGCAGTGCTTCACATTTTAATGAGACCATTCTATACAAATACTGAATATATTAGTTGTGATTTTCGTCTAGTTAGTCGTCTAGAAAAGTCATAGAAATAACTCTAACCGAAGAGGATATTCCATAAGCTAATCTTTGTGGAAAGAAGTCATGCTTTCTTAAAAACGAAGAATTGCATTTCTGGTTCAAATGCCGAGGCGATTCGAAGGCTTAGTCAAAAGGTGAGATTTAACCGACACTTGTTGCTTCTTTTATAGGGAGTTTTGCAAACAAAAATTCAATCTATATTTAACTCGTTTTGCTTCTGATTTGCAATTTAATAAAGTACAGCTTGATTATTTTCACAGATGTTAACTCTTAAAGTTTACAAGAATGATATATTTTTAGCTTCTCTAAAATTGCGGATGGTCTACAGATATATAGAGATGTCTCAAACGGATAAATACGTCCTGCTAGGGTCTTTCGTAAATTGCAAGACTAGCTTATTAAAAATTATAACATAGACACGATATAACGCGCGCTCTGGTCAGCGGATATTTCATAAACTTGCGTCAGCATTCTTTTTGGCGATCAAGATTCTCGATCTCCTTTACAAACCGACCAAGCTCAGTGAATGCAGTAAGACTTTTATTACAGGGCGCTCGAACCGTGAACACTTGTCTTTATTTAGCTTTTTATTTTCTGAGCTTTTTACTGCTTCAAATTCACTGAAAAAGTAGGACTGAACTCAAATGCACAGAGTTATCAAAATTCAAATTTTTTCAAATAGATTCACTCGAAGGATGCATGTTAAAAAAAGTGTCAAAAAAGCACAAAGTGTTCACGGTTTGAGTGTCCTCACGGTAAAAGTCCTTTTTGATTTAAAAAAAAACTACGACAATTTTTGATCGATCATGATATTTTCGACCGTTTGTTGATTGGCTGTAAACTGTGGTTCAGCTAGGATGACAGACTCGCTAAATGTTGTCAATAAATGTCAATGGCTGGTGCACGAAACTTGTGCGAAAGTTTGCATGGATTTTTTCACTAAAAAATATGTTAACGGACAAATTATCAATGGAAATTAAGAAAATGTAAGTAACTTATTGCAATAAATGACGCCATGATTTGACAAATGTTTTTTGGTAGTTTTTGTCGATAGTTTTTGTTTATTTTTGTCGGAGAAGTTCAGCCTTTGAAGTTGGCGAATTTTTTGTAAAGCAAACGTATAATTTCTCGTTGTTTTCTCGCAATAAAATAACAAAAAATACATTTTATGGATGCCCATTCTATCTATTCTCAATTATCAATTACGAGTAATAACTTTAACTTGTAAGTGAGATCGAATTCGGTCTAGTTTTACGAGTTTGGTTTTAGCGATCAATTGCAGTCATTTTGTGGCGGCTTTGGATATATTTTATTCACTCTAACATCAAATTCCCCCCAAAAACACGAAGAAAAACTAACGAAGATTCTTTTTTGTTATCAATTATAAGCATTCGCAACTGAAGCTGGATATTTTTGCGATAATTGTCCGAATTTTGCTGTTTTAAACTGGTTTATCCAGAGCCTTTTAGTCCATTCTACGCGCGAAGTATCGAGAATATTTCGTTTGATCAGCAAAAAAAATTGTCTATGTTATAAAAGGAATGTCTCATGGTTAGCGAGCGTATATCCAGTTCTGGATGCACTTGGGAGGTTGCTTAAAGCACTCAAAAAAGCTAGAGTGTCACTCCGCTTCGCGTCGTGCCACTCTTACGCTTTTCTCGTGCTTAGCAACCTCCCGCGTGCATCCAGAACTGGATATACGCACGCTAACCATGAGACATTCCTTAAATGAAGCGAACAAACTGTTTTATCAGTGACTGCGGAGTCCTTTCCTTCGTCTTGACAACCTGCGTGAATCCATTGTTTTGCTTTCCATTATATTTATTGGGAAGCTAAAAAAATGAAACTTTTTCCCATCTTTCGCAGCATATCCTCTTTGGGTATATCCTACAACACAGCAGTGCGAAGGCATAGTTTTATAACACTTAAGTATTTAGAACTAAACAACGATACAAAGATAAACACAAAACATTTTCGATGTGCGATGACTGACTAGCCTCGTTTTCGTGAACTCGGCCCAGCAAAACCGCGCCGTCCGCCATATTTCGATTCGGTGTATATATTGAATGGTGTCTTCACTAACACTTTTGGGCAGTTCATCTTGTCCTCCATTATGTTCAGGTAAATAAAACAATTCATCAGGCTTACCAGGTACAGTATTGCGATTTGACGTTCTGATGTAATGAGTATTCCAATGCTCTTTAACAAAGTCGAGATCATTCTGGATTACATTTGAAAAGCAATACCATAACGCTTCAGTCTGAAGTTCATTTCTTGGTTGATATTGCTCTTTATCAATTAAGTCCTTAAAGTAGTTAATCCACCAAGTTTACCTATTCCTTCTGTAAAAAGACCACCAGCCTTCAATTCTTTGATTTGCTGTCGAGGTTCCATAAATATGTGCATCAACTACTCCTTGAAATACACATTTCATAGCTGCAATGGTTCCATTTTCAGTACCATAATCAGTTCTCTTGTTTACTGGACAACCGCCGAATTCTTAGATGCATTCAAGAAAAACGTGCTGGAAATGACGGGTTGGGTTGTTATTAGACTTTGCGACTCTATGCCAAAGAATTTTTGCGGCTCTAGCCATCTATGCAACCATGAATTGGGAAGCCGTAAGGTTTCAACTTATCGTATCGGTCTATATGCCAACAATATTTCCGCCTTTTTCCATCCGTAAGGTATGCCAAATAGACCTATATCCCCACATACAACCGGGGCCATTTAATTCCTGTGCTATTCGCTTTCGTACATGCGTTGAATCATATGGTGAGAGTCGTCTTTATAAGCCATACTTCTGCAACCGCGATCTACAAGTCCGTTCACATAATTTAATTTCGTGTTTTTTGTTGTTGTTTTTTGTTGTTGTTTTTTTTGCAAGCAAAGCAGTTATGCTTTTATACTTGTAACCTCTTGAAAAGTAATATCGTATTATTTCTTCTGCTTGGTCAGTTTTAGAGCCACAACTAGAGCAAAAATCACACTTATCATTTATAGAAACTTCGCAGTTCCAGCATTCCGCCATGTTGGAATCCTCAATTCAAGGGACCGGATACTAGAGTTTTGAAATATTTTGAATATTTGTACTGCGATAATTATTTTTGTATTGGGATATATTTTTGTACTGGAATATATTTGTGTACTGGGGTTCTTATTTTTGTATTGGGATATTTATTTTTGTACTGAGATATATTTTTGTACTGGGATATATTTTTGTCCTGGGATATCTATTTTTGTACTGGGATATTTATTTTTGTACTGGGATATTTATTTTTGTACTAGGATATGTATTTTTGTACTGGGATATCTATTTTTGTAATGGGATATATTTTCGTACTGGGATATTTATTGTTCTACTAGGATATCTATTTTTGTACTGGGATATCTATTATTGTACTGGGATATATTTTTGTACTGGGATATATTTTTGTACTGGGATATATTTTTGTACTGAAATTAAAATTTATGTCCTGAGATAGATTTTTTTGTAATGCCAATATATTTTCACTCATTTCAATATTTTTGTATTGCCTTTATGGACCACGGTATAAAAGGCAACATTTTTGTCGTATTTTTACAGATTAAACAAAAGTAGATCAAATCAAGCTAAGGTTTGATCATTTTTCTTTAATTTAACATTTATATTTCCATTGTCTACACACACACACACACACACACACACACAAACACACAAAGATTTGAGTTTGAGTTAATCGACCACAGAAGGAGCTGCCATGGCCGTACGTTGTCGGAAAAAAAATATAATAGGAACATTTATCTCAGGAATCAAAAATGAACTGTTAACCCAAGGTGACGCTATATAAACTTTTATGGCGCCTACTAAATTTTCAGAAAATCAATAAATTTTGTTCTCAACTCTTCCGTCACAAAAATGAATAGATAAATGAATAAAAACGACGGTGTATGAACCCTTGGCAACTGTCTTGTGATATACCGCCACTATCTAATAGAGACAAAAAACGCTCTGTGTACTCAGGGTGACATTCAATGCCACATGTGATTGGCAAAAATACCCAAATCTATCAGGTGTTTGAATGCATGAATGAATGAATTAATAAATAAATGAATACAGTATAGGAGAAAATCTATAAAGGAACGAATGAACAAATGAACGAATGAACGAATGAATGAATGAACGAATGAACGAATGAATGAATGAACGAATGAACGAATGAACGAATGAGCGAATGAACGAATGAACGAATGAGCGAATGAAGGAATGAACGAATGAACAAATGAACGAATGAACGAATGAACGAATGAACGAATGAACGAATGAACGAATGAACGAATGAACGAATGAACGAATGAACGAATGAACGAATGAACGAATGAACGAATGAACGAATGAACGAATGAACGAATGAACGAATGAACGAATGAACGAATGAACGAATGAACGAATGAACGAATGAACGAATGAACGAATGAACGAATGAACGAATGAACGAATGAACGAATGAACGAATGAACGAATGAACGAATGAACGAATGAACGAATGAACGAATGAACGAATGAACGAATGAACGAATGAACGAATGAACGAATGAACGAATGAACGAATGAACGAATGAACGAATGAATAAAAGAACGAGCGAAAGAAAGAACGAACGAACAAAGAGATGGATGGATGGACAGACGGACGAGTTGATTGAAGACATAATTAAACAAATATTTAAATTAATCAAAGGCCAAAATATTGTAAACCAAAAACTGATTGTAAAATATCTAATCCATTAGATTCGTGCATATCAAACTAGCATAGTACTGTTTCTGTTGTTAGGAAGTATTTTTTTGTCTAGATCTCTCCACCACAGGAATCCCGAACACTCCGTTTATAACCTGACAGCACGTGCAAATTCGTGTGAAAATCAATTTTATATTTGTTTATTTTGTTCGACAACTGAACACAATGGTTTCCAATCGTCTAGTTTTATTTATTATGTTATCCACCTAGGTTAACTAATCAGGACAGTTATTTTGGATAGCCTGTACTTTTAAATATATTTTAAATATATTTTTTTAAGAATTATATAAAATGTTTATTACTAAATAAAAATATGTATAGTATTGCGCCAATCATAGATTATCACACATATTATGGATTCAAATTACATGTGGTATCAATAAGGTTCAATAATGCTTTTTTGTCAATTCTGAATAACTTCTGAATAAGTACCCTGGATTATTTTGCATTATTCAGTTTGAAAAGCGGACTGGGCACTAGTAGTCCTCAAAAACTATGCATTGTGCACAAATAAAGCACATTTATGGAAAGGAAACACAACCATATAAATATCACTAAGCTACTTTTAGGTAGTTTATTGGATATTTCCTTTCAATGATGACTTTATGGAGAAAAAAAATTGAAAGGACACTGTCCGTCCATTAAATACATTTCTAGTAATATTAAGGTTGGTACCTATTATTGTCATTGCGCATCGAATACTGCGCATGCTGCTGACGAACGGTTTGAAAAACAAACACTTTCAAAGGCCGATCGTTTTGTGTTAAAAAACGTCCAGAAACAAGCTAATTTAGCAATCAATCAGTAACTCCCATAAACCTTTTCCTAAAAGAAAAACATTTAATCTTTGCAAAACTGACTTGAAAATGCACTTTTGTTAAAAAAAACAGCTTCAAAAGCGACTATTATGCTATCAAACTTCCGACCAAATCTTTCCCCGGGCGCCATCTTGAAAATCTCCCAAAATGCATTGTTACTTCTTCTACTGTCTAGGGAGGGGCAGGGACATTTGTGCAATTTTTGCAAATTTTGGTAAAATTTTGTGTTTTTACAACGATTATCTTATTAAATTGCGCGGGTTCCCCTATTTTTCATTTATTTGTATGATAAAGTGATACGAAATCTCTCATATGGTGAGTTTTTTTGAAAATTTAAAATTGAAAGATCAATGTTAATATTCATGCGTTCAACTGCTCTCGAAAAAATATTTTTTTCAATAATACAAATTGTCTAATTTGTAATATTTGATGACGTATAACTCATTAAAATGCACGGTGACCCCAATTTTTTTCTTTCAATTTATCAAGTGCTGAACTAGTTCTTTACAGATAGAAAGGAATTTCGAGAAAAAAATCACTTTTTAATTAGTCATCACCAACCTTAAAATGCTTATAGATTTACTTATTTTCATGCGATGCTACTCAATTTTTTAATGATTTCATTTTGACATTTTCTTGTGAAATTTGATCTCAAACTATTAATAATACTTATAGCTAAAGAATAATTTCAATAAAACGTATTTGGTTTCAAGTAAACCGATTCCCCTGAGCACTATGGAATCGTCTTATTAGTGTGTGAGTAATGAACGTGAGTTGACAATAAAAGCTCAAGCTCTTCGTTATTCGTACAAATGAAAAAGTTATCGAGCACACTTCGTGAACTAAAATTACAACATTGATCAGTGCGCAATTTTTCAAAACGCTTTACTATCAAAAAAGTTATATAGTTAATTTGGGTTGATTATACAAAAAGCGTTGCATGACCATGATTTGTGAGATTCGTGCATGAATTCGACTATAAGTACGGTGAACCCCTCTATTCCGGACCCTCAATATACCGAAATTCTCTTTAAACCGAACCTCTTTTTTTGGTCCAGAATTCAACTTTTTCCAATATCCATTGTAAAATGAACCTCAGTAAACCGTAACCCCCTCCAAACCGGACATTTTCATTGGTCCCAATACTGTTCGGAATAGAGGGGTTCCATTGTACGTGATTTGTGAGAATCGGCGAGATAAGTACGTGACAGCAACGGCGTCAATCCGATATTTCCAGTCGCTCTAGATAATAAGAGAACATCAAAAATGGATTTTACTGCACTTCGCCATTAAGGCACAGAATTGTTTCACGTGGAGTTTTATGCTATCGTGATTTGTGAATTCGATTGCCTCTACATTATTTGTGAAAATTGGCGAGATAAATATGTGACAGTGATAGCAACGGTGTCCTATGTTTTCAGTCGCTATGAATAAAAAGAAAACATCATATACGATGAAACTGTACTTTGAGGTTAAGGCACATAATTATTTTATGGAAGGTTCTGGAGTTTTATGCAATCGTGATTTGTGAATTCGATTGCGTGTACATCATTTCTGAAAATTGTCGAGATAAATGTCTGACAGTGATAGCGGAGGCGACCAATGTTTCAAGACGCTCTAAATAAAAAGAAAACATCAAAAATAGATACTTCGCGATTATGGTACAGAATTATTTGTTTCACAACATTCATTCATTTCAACATAAGTTCAATACAGAACTACTGCGTGGATATTTTAATTACAGGCAGCCCAAGGAATCTACTGATTCTCTTTTCAAGATGAAGGTTCATTGACAGTACGCGAGTTTGGTGCCAACGCCGGGCGACTCTAGAAACTGTATTTTAAAACTGTATTTCTTTCTACTTTTCTCACCATTTATGTTTCAGTTGTAATAAATTGAATTTATGTAAAAAAAAATACAAAACGCTAATTTACAAATTCAAATGAAAAGATTACAAGTAGATTGCTTGGGCCTGCCTTTATTTTATTCTAGGTTAGAACACGTTCACGTGACCATTTTGTAATTAATGTTTCGCATATTTACATTGAATTCATACATAACTCGTCTATTGACACTTGGTTTAAGACATACTAAACACACTAAACATCTTTCGTAATTATCTCATTTTTGAATTGTTTCCTTTCCATTCTTAACGCGATTTCAAGCTACTCAATCTCATAATATCTGAAATATAGTTAACTAATTTTGAAATATCTAAAATATAGTCATTGGTCGACTTTTAAAATCCTATAGTTAATCAATTTCTTAATCTTAATATTGACATGTACATTTTATTGTATTTCAAAGTGAAACTAAGTAAAACTGGAAAACGAAAAACAATGTAAAAGGATCGTGATATCTAATATATTAACAGGACCAATCAATTTCCACATCTTAACACACATATGTAATCCCATTTAGTCCAATAATGCAAAAGATAATAGAATTGATGTTATTCCATAATAACCGGAATCTCAATCGAGTGCAGCGACCAATAACAATAAGCCTATATTTGATGAATGGAAGCCTGAATGTCAATAAAAAGTATTCCATCTAAGTATTTTTACCTATTTTATTGAAGGAACATCAGCTGTATTTGCTCAACTGTCTTTAAATATTGAAGTATTTTGGCATAAAGGCAGGACTGTTTTTTTTAACAAACAAACCAGTTGTTAAGCTGGCTTTGACGGAATATATTTTCCATCGAGTAGGTGAATTAGAATTTCATTTCAAAAATCGGACCAAAAGAGGCAAAAGTAGATTCGTTTGATTGGCTTGAAGTTGGCTGCGTTAGGATACAAAGGCACATTACTTGAAGTGACACCACTTTAACTCTTCGTGAATTTACATACATTTATGCAGTTTTAACATGGGTGATAAAAACGTAACTACATTAAGGTTTTGAGTTCTGCAGAAATTGTTCTTCAGTCAGCAAAAGGATGTGGAATTTCTTTTGACGCTAAACCATTGATTCGTAGTGGAAAACGAATCGAATTGCACGTAGCTTGCAAATCTTCTACTTGGGCAAAGAAAGCATAGTACATTGAACACAAGAAATTCGGCAAGATATGTTTCTTATTTGAGCAAAAGATGTTATTCAATTTCCTTGGAATTTCATAACTATTACGGGGGTAATTTTTGTAGAAAACTAGTTGTAGTAAAAATTAGTTATTTGCAGAAATTCGAATTGGTCGCTCAAGTTAAATCTGAAACAAAAACTGTCTAGAACATTGTTGTCCATGGTACAAAAGATGATAACACAGTTACGCTGAGGATACAATTTACAAGAAGTGAACAACGCTTGAAGAAAATTTGCATGGACTTTCAAAGCGTGAAAACTCGCATCTTCATTTCTTGCAAGCCTTCATATTTGGACAGTGCGAACGTTTGGTTCAAAAAAACAAAAAGAAATTGAATTTATTTCGTGAGATATTCTGCGACATTCATAATGTCACAACATCTTACACATGTGATAATTTGGATCTTAAATTTATTAATTTGCACTTTAATTTTACCAAAATGTCCGTCTGCAAGAGCAGAATTTGACTTTTCTTATAATGATGAAAGCGAAGATGGTATAAACATTTCCAAAAACCCATCAAATGGACAAGTCTACAAAAATGGAACATTCATAATAGGCGGACTTTTCCCAATTCATTTTGAGTCAATAATTAGTGGAAATCAGTCCCTATTGTGTTCTGGAAGATTTAATCACCGTGGTTACGAAGAAGCCCAGGCGATGATGTACGCCATTGAGAACATCAACAAAAATACAACACTTCTCCCTGGCATCCAACTCGGCGCTGACATCAAAGATACCTGTATGAGTATCGATTACTCCGTGCGAAACTCGCTAAACTTTAGCTTCATAACACGAAATATCAAATCTAACATGTGTGGTGTTAAGCCGCTGAGCAAACGCGTGCAAAAGCTACCCGAGACAATTGCGATTATTGGCCCTGGAGTGAGTGACGTCGCCATTGCCGTTACAAATCTTGTCGGACTTTTCCATGTTCCCGTTGTTGATTTTTCATCAACCAGCCGACTGCTGAATAACAGAGTTCGATTTAAGTACTTCTTTAGGACGGTATCGTCGGATGCGTTGCTATCTAAAGCGATTGTAGACTTCATTGTGAAACTTGGTTGGAACATCGTCCATCTGCTTTACTCCGACACAGATTACGGGCGATCTGCAATGGAGACCTTCGAATATGTTCTAGACCAAACAAAGAGTAAAATTTGCAGAGCTTCCAAAGGTATATTCGACATTCATTCTAGTAAAAGCCACTTGAAAAAGTTGGCACAGAATATCAAAAAAGAATCAAGAGCCAAGGTTGTCGTCCTTCTCACAACAATACAAGATCTAGAGGTCATATTAGACATATTCGAGGAAGAAAATATGACAGACTTATTGTTTATCTCGCCCGACTATTACAGCGGCTCAATCCGACAATTCAAATGCTCTCGGGATATGCTTCGTAGAGTAATCGGGATTGTTCCCCATATCGGAGATGTATCGACTTACAAAATGGCTCACAATTTTGACATGGCTTTGAATGATACATTTGGTAATTCCAAATGGCGTAAGGAATATGTCGACATGAAAAGAAAAGCTAACGATACAATGAATGTCTGCCATTCCATTTATATACCATATGTCATGGATGCGGTTTATGCAGTAGCGCATGCGCTACACAACCTTTTGGGATGTAATGCACATGGCTGTAAAGCAAAGCCAGAACAGTTCCGACAAATAAACAGGTTTGTAAAATGTGATTCATACCAAGTCCCTTATAATAATAATTTGAGGTGCTTATATAGTGCATTTCACAAATCTCAATGCGCTTTACATTTGGATTTATATACGGACCGTTACCATATTATACTTTGTGGATAACATGGGCGAAAAGTGTGGGAGAGAAGAATTTACGTGGGGGGTCATAGGAAGTACGTATCGACTTAAAACATTGCTCAGAGTTTTGACATTTGCGCTCGAGCCATTTTCTTTTCAAACTCCTCTGCAGCACTAAAATAACGACAGTGTAAGAGTATGTTGTAAAATAGATACAGGTGAAAACCGTACTGCGCACACTCGGGAAATGGTGTTGTCATTTCCGGGAACGCTCGAAGGTTTTTAAAATTTTGATATCTTTGTCATCCTCATTACAGCCTCTACTACTATCATTATAACGTGATCATAATTAAGAAACATTGTTAATTTTGTGAAATCGTCGTCATTATGTCATTAGCACCTTTATCGTTATACAGTGGAACCCCTCAATTCCGGACAGTACTGGGACCAAAGAAAATGTCCGGTTTGGAGGGGGTTCCGGTTTACTGAGGTTTATTTTATAAAAGTTATTGGAAAAAAATGTATGATGGACCAACAAAAGTTGTTCGGTTTAAAGAGAATTTTGGTATATTAAGGGTCCGATATAGAGGGGTTTCACTGTATTGCAGTCATGTTATTGGACCATCTCACTACCACAGCATCATCATTATTATCACTTATATAAGTATTAATATCGTCATTATTGCCTATTAACGTCACAAACACCCAACATATAGGCATTTCAAAATATCTTTCATGTAACAAGCCAAAAAACTTAACTATATGTTTCATTAAATGGTTTTTAGGCCATTCGAGTCTGCATTCCTGGTATGTCATAGATATCAAAAACAGCAATATATTGACGTCAAAATAGGCATTTGTGCTGCAACATAAAAAAATACAATGTACAAATAACTTTACATTATGTACTGTGATAGAGATGGCGAGGCATTCCTTAACAGTCTTCACGCAGTCAAGTTCAAAGGTTTATCACGTGATCCAGTAATGTTTGACAAACATGGTGAAAACATTGGCATGTATGACGTCACAATTGTGAATCCGCTGACCGATAGTTGGATCCGGTTCGGGCAGTGGCGAACAAATGGGACCGATGCGTTTGAACTCACAAATGAGACTTCGCTAGATCTGGATATGAATATTTTGAAGAGTGTCTGGGGTAGGCTGTATAATGACACAGGGATCCCATCTGCTATTTGTGGCAAACCTTGTCCTCCAGGACACCGTATGGCAGCTGAAGATGACAACCAGGTAGGGAAATTCAGCTGATATGCTCAAATAATTGGGATATAAGGAAGTAGGCGTGTTCAAAAAACACTAACGTTCATTAAAAAAACGTTAGAAAGAATATTTGATGCCAAATACGAACTGTTCAACTAAAATGCCTTGGTAAACAAAACAAAATAAGCACAATTCAAGTTATAAAACACTTATTTTAACTAACTTGTGTTTTTGAAAATATCATTACGGTCTTTTGGTGGCTTATATTTTGGTTCAAAAGCAAATGATCGACATTCGACAACTGGCATTGTATTTTCACTGATATTGAGTTTTTGAAATAGGAGTAAAATGGAGTAATTTCTATTTGATTTCAAAGCCTCGTCGTCAATAGTAACGAATGCACAGCTGACATTCGCTGTTTTATAACAAAAACAAGCACGTAATTAATCATGAACACAATTCAAACCAACACAAGCGGAAGGAATCATTTTTTTACCCTGATCTTGCTGGTTCTCGTTGAGCATGCATTAGGGAAATTTGTGTTTCGCTTCTTTGCATGCAATCGCTTAAATTTTCCAATTCGTTTCTCAAAAAGTAAAATTGCGCTTTAGACGCGACTTAACATTATTGAAGTAAAAATGGTGCTTTTTATATACAACGTTATATTATTCTTCCAGGTTTGTTGTTGGCATTGCGTTCCATGTACACGTAACTACATATCCCATAATCCCGTGCGAGCTTCGTGTCAAAGATGCCCCGACCGTCACTGGCCTAATGACAACCACACAGCATGCCAACCAATCATACCGACATCCGTTACCTTGAAGGACCCCCCTGGCATCGTCGTTACCATAGTAGCGTCTCTTGGATCAATCACTGTCATCGCTGTTGGCATCGTATTCACCTGGTTTGGTGATACTCATCTCGTTCGATCGTCAAGTCGGTTGCTTAGTTACATCATGTTGTTTGGTATATTACTTGGATACGTTACGTCATTGTTGTTGTTTGTTCACAAGACAGAGTACCTGTGTCGCACTGTCCTTTTTTTATTCAGTATTAGCTTTAGTATTGTAGTGGGGACGCTGCTGACCAAGACCAATCGCATACATCGCATATTCAGTAAGAAAGCAATGAGAAATGGTAGGTGTCATGTGATATAGAAAACATTGGAATTTAAAACCTGGGATTTAAGAACATGTTAGCTCACGATTTTCTTCTAAGTTATTTAGTTGTTGTTGTTGTTTTTTTGTTTTTTGATTTTTTCTCAATTAATATCGTAGAATGATTCTTTAAGTCGTAGGTTTGTCATCGTTTATTTGGTAAATCGATGAACTAGACATGTTTCAGAATAAGTCGGTCATGAAAAGTGACTGAAAAAAGACTGGTGAAGTATGAATGGGAACGACTTATTGAACCAATGTATTCAGTTAAAGGAGCGCCTTAAAAAAAAACATGCGCAAACGTCATTTGGTGAATACAATTCAGGAATAGGTCGAATAGTCGAATTGCATTGAATATGCGATTGCTCCATCATTTTCCAAATGATTAAGAATTTGAATAAAAAAGAGAATTCGCAAAGCATGCTGTTGGTTATCGTTAAATGACGTAATAACACCAATCGTCTAATCCTTTCCGTTTTCTTAGGTACACCTCCATGTCTGAGCGATTACTGGATGGTATCCTTCATCGCTGGATTCGTCAGCGTCGAAATCATCATCTGCATCATCATCATCATCACAACGTCGCACGGTGAAATGAAAGAGGTGCTGTATACCGAACTATCCAACGAAGCATTCTTGCAGTGTAAATTCTACGCGACATACAGTGATTATAACATGGCCATTTGGTGGACGTACAACACTGGGATAGTTTTAGTGTGTACATATCAGGCTTATCTCACACGAAAAGTGCCAGGAAGTTATAACGAAGCAAGATTTATAGCGTTTACCATGATGACGATCTCAACCGATGTGGTGGTGTTCTTTTTGTCGTACTATGGTACCAGAGGATACTATAAAGATGTGCTTGTCAGCATGTTTTTAATAATTGCCGTGACGGTTACCCTGTGTTGCGTTTTCGTCCCAAAAGTTTACGTCATTTTACTTAAACCGGAGAAAAACACTGACCATACTCCCATACGAACCATGGGCTTTATAGAACACTCAGACAGCGACATGCGAAAAATTAGTCATGTTAGTCAGCGGTCTTGCACTTCGTATTTGAGTAACTCATCCAACGCTAGTGCCCATCCAACGTCAGAGAACACGAAGAATGTTGTCGGGGAGGATCTGGACATAGCCGAGAGAAAGAGAAAAATGTCGGTTTTTGTAAGAAATGGACTTTTGTTGGAATCTCAAGGAGAGTTGTCCAATGGTCGTGAGAGCGGACCCGTGAGCATGGAGACTGTGCTCAACGATGATGAGCCTGCAGACTTTTCGGTCAGCGATGATCGTAGAAAAGTTTCACGACTGTGGTCGGGATTAAGCACGAGGAGTGTTCGATTTGAAGACGAAATCATTGAACCGTCGGTGATTCTGGAAGAATTTGATCCAAGTTACCTAGATGATATTGAATACAATAGAAGAAAGTCAACAATTTGAATCCTCGTTAGTTCGCAATTACCAATATACAGTATCCATTTGACATATATATATATATATATATATATTACAACAGTTTCTCTAAAATAAATGGACAAAAAGTTTTCATAAATTGATTCATTTATAGGAACTGTTACAATTGTTTTCGACATTTTATAGTGGAGATCCGTGCTATGCTTTCTTAACATATCCTTTCAAATATGTACTAGTTATAGTTCTGGCCAAAGTAATGAATTTGTTTTTCATAACATCGACATCTTGGTCTGGCTTTTTCATTGTTAAGTACAGCTGTTAAATAATATCGGATTAACTGAGCACTTTCTAAAGTTGTAATCCTAAATCCTCAGAGCTCAGGACGACACGACTTTATTTAATTTTGGTACAATACGCAGGTAATATATGTTGCCAGTTTAATTACAAATAATAATGTGTAAACAAAATCAACTGTGCAGAATGTTTTTCAGGGATTAAGGGCCTGTTTATATGAGGCGATATATTGTTTCTTTTGTACGTTTTTACGCTCTGATAGCTTGAACACAAAAGAAACCAGCCCGCTATAAACCGGGCTGACTCGCCTTATATTAAAAGCCCATCAATGGCATACAAGCTATTCTTGAAATGGTTGTCCATTTGAAATACTGATTTCAGCGAATAACAATGTTATTTGCATATACAAGTTTTCCGTTTTTTTTTTTTTTTTTCTTTTTTTGCTTTGTTTTAAAGTTGGATGACACTAAAACAGCAATACAATGCTGTAAATATTATATAGCTAAATAGTTTATTATAATTATGTGTTATTGTGTTATTTCATTTTGAGTGATCATTTCTTAAAAAATAAACACCATGAGATATGCAAACAATATTGTTATTCACTAAATCAGTATTTTAAATGGACAACCATTTCAAGAATAGCTGTATATCAGTTATCAGTTTTACAACTGTTGTAAAGTGCTGCTTCTTTTCAATTGATCATTTTTTAGATTAAAATGAATAGTTTTCTTGCTTGCAAAAATTGAATAGTATGCACAAAAAGCACAGTTTACTAAAACCACACGTCGAATAACAAAAGCGAGACTTTGAAAATATTTCAAAAGCATGATATAATGAAAAAAATTGTTTAAATGGATTCACGATTAATGTACTTTACACAAATTTAAGTAAATTTGTTTCGTGAATACGCAATTTTCTCAAACTCGTTAATCATTCATATCACAAATTCTGTTGTTTAGATTTTGAGATCCCGGAAAGTCCGCTCTTGAGCATTTCAAGTCTGTTCTTGAGTACCTATAGAAATGATTTACCCCGGGGGTGCACTCTCTTCAGATCTGGGTAGGGGTGTTCCGCTGGGATCATGTAGGAGGGTCTCAATGGGGTTAAGCGTCAACCGTCAAACGACCTAAATTTTAACCGTCAATCGTCAAACGAAAGAAATTTTAACCGTCAAGCGTCAAAAAAGTTAACCGTCAAGGCTGATATTTTCACTTGTCGAACCAAACGTGTATACTAGTATCAAGTATTCAAAGACATTATATCGTTAATCGGTTAGCTATAAATGTGACAAACTGTCAATAAACTGAGAAAAAGGTCATTCAACTATATAAGTGAATTTGTGCATCTCGGGTTTAGCTTTCAGCAGATTCCTGGTCAAGGGACGTGCTGGTCGAATATTCTAAAACCTCACTGACAAGGCCAATCAGTTCATATGACACCCGGAGTGGGACTCTCATTCTTGACTCTCATATATCGAGTTGGCGGGGATGCTCGTCGTACTTTCAAAATCAGAGATCTGGTACCTTTCAGGGCTCTTAGAGGCTTTCAGACACTCAGAATTGAAGATTTTACCTTTTAGGGTATTCACGGATATTCAAAAAACAAGGTCTCGATTTTAGCACCATTTTATCTAATTGTTCGTTTTTAAGGTAGTTCGGGACACTTGTTACTGCGCATCCTACTCGCGCATGTAAAATCAAATAAAATTTCTCGTGCGATTAAAAAGAAATTTTGCGCTAGAGCCAAAATATGGTCATTCTTGAACTTTTTGTTAAAAAATAACATCATAAAATGATTACATACGGGCCTCAAAAGCAACTAGTGCTCATTCCCGCGCGTCCAAAAGATTGAAATCATCTTATTTTCCGCGCGTTTTTTGCTTATAGCTCTAAAATTAGCACGGTGACACCCAATTATTTTTCCATTTTTATATTTGGCATAAATCCAGCTTTTCGAGATCAAAACATTGTAATTTTGACTTCTTTTGTGGTAAAGTGTGCAAAAAATTAATGAAGCTGTTCATTTAAATTTAGGTAAAATATCTCAGTCGATGTCTTTTCCAAGGAATAAATTCATGAGAACTATAGCGAAGGGAGCATTTTGTCAGACTCTTATAGCAGATTTGTGAAAAAACTTTCAAATTTGTTCGCAAGAATATTACTTTCAACAAATTTGAGGTTACTTCTTTTAGTTGAAATGGGGCAACAATGGGCCTATTACCACCCCCACAGTTCCAAATCAATCGCGGTGACCCCTATTTTTTATTTCATTTTTGTTTTTCATATGTGTCAGTCCTTTCACACCAAAGACAGAATCGACATCATTTCCTAAATTATTTCTGTCAAACGCCAGATCGATGGTTAATAAACTCGAGGACATCGCTTGTTCAATAACTAACAACGACTGTGATATCGCCGTAATCACTGAATCGTGGTTAACATCAAACGTGTCTGACCAGTTAATATCAATCCCGGGATATGCAACCTGTCGACGTGACCGACACGATGACCTACGTGGCGGGGGAATCTGTACATTTATTAAATCTACTTTTAACTTTAACGAACTTCCTAACCTTAATGATCCTGAGATCGAGAGCCAATGGTTTGTCCTTCGTCCTCACCGTTTACCACGAGGAATTAATTCGATCATTCTTGGAACTGTGTACCACCCTCCTCAAAACGACAACAATAAATTACGGACAAACCTATTCTACTGCATTGATTCGTCACTTACTGCTTATCCGAACTCAGGAATCATTATCCTTGGTGATTTTAACCACTTCATTCCTGGTAATCTCTGTTCCTCCTTCACACTAAAGAAACTTGTTTCACTACCAACTAGAGGGAATAATATTCTCGACCAGATCTTCTCATCACTCTACATGCATTACGACAACGCCTTGATTTTACCACCCGTAGGTTTGTCAGACCACTCAAGTGTTCTCTTACAACCTTGTAATGTTCAACCAGCCAAGTTGCCATCTACTAGAATCCTAAAACGCGATTGTAAACTTGCCAACAAACGTGCTCTCTTTTCTAGTCTCAAAGCTACGAACTGGACTCCATTATACCATGCAAACACTTGCGAAGACAAATTCAACTCATTCCATTCACAAATTACTACTGCCATCAATTCCTGCTTGCCTGTACGTTCCATTAAGCTCCACCCGACTGACAAGCCTTGGATGACAGCGGATATTAAGGACGCCATCAAAAAACGTCAACGTGCTTGGTCAAAAGGAAACCTGGTTATATCTCCGTCTTCCGCAATCGCGACGTCATAAGGGGCGGTGGAGTTGGTGCTTATCTCCGTGAGTCTATCAACTTCAAACGGCGGGAAGACATCGAAAAACTCCAGCCAGAATTTGAACACCTATGGCTAGAAATACCAGGAAGAAATAAGCACAGTAAGGTGTTAGTTGGTGTCATTTACCGTTCAACACGTATACTTAGCACACAAGATTGGCTCGAACGATTGGAATCTTTACTCGGCTTTATTAACGCAACATGGGATGGTCTTTTAGTGTTAACAGGGGATATTAACATTGACATGCTCTCTCAGGAAAATCACATCACTAAAGACTATCAATCTTTGTTGGATATGTTCGACCTAAAACAAATGATTGATAAGCCAACTCGAGTTACTCGCACCTCAAGAACATTAATTGACCATATCGTCACTAACTGTCCCTCCCGAGTTACCACAACAGGTATAGTTCCTTGTTCGATTGTCAGCGATCACGATGGTGTATATGCATGTATTAATGCTAAAGTCTCGCGATTTAAACCACGCTACAAATACATCCGTGACACTAAAACGTTTGATAACGATGCTTTTATCAAAGACTTTGCGGATATTCCTTTTGCAGTAGCTGAAGCCGTAGACGATCCTGACGACCAGCTTAATATTATAAACACCTTGATTAAGGAATGTTTAGAACGACACTGTCCGCTTCGAAGAACTCGCGTGACTAGACCTCCGGCTCCATGGATGAGGACTCCTGTTATCGACAACTTAAAACATCAAAGAGATAAGCTACGTGATCAAGCTCGAACAACAAACTCTACAGAATCATGGAACGTCTATAGATCTGTCAGAAATCAGCTTAAATATGAAATACGAGCTGCACGCAAATCTTTCATGGAAAAGTCATTGTCTTCTCGTAAGTCACGTGATGTCTGGAAAGTGATTCACCGCATCCTACGACCAAATCCTAATCCTCTACGTGTAGATTTGGAGAAACTAAATGAACACTTTACTACTACTGCCTACAGAACAACTGGGCGTAATGCCATCTCTATAAGGGAACTTGATGATTTTATTGAAAGTCTGAACAACAACAGTAACACCTGTCAAGCCTTTCAACTCAGACATGTAACCATCAATGAAGTGTCCCGCATTATCTGCACTCTTCGCTCTGACTCCTCTACGGGAGACGACCAAATACCGGTGAAATACCTTAAATTGGTTAGTAAATACATCGCAGTTCCCATAACCAATCTCATCAACAAGTGCATTTCCAATTCTTATTTTCCAAAGGTATGGAAAACAGCACGTGTTTCACCAGTTCCTAAAGTAGACAATCCCGTCACAGATGACCAGTTTCGTCCAATATCAATTTTGCCCGGCCTCTCAAAAGTATTTGAAAAGGTTGTGGCCCTACAAATTACAGATTACATTGAGGGACATGGATCTCTACATGATAAAATAACTGGTTTCCGTAAAGGACACTCAACAACTACCACACTACTAGGGATTAAGGATGACATCGTTCGTGCTATGAAAAAAAGAGACGTCACTCTGATGGTCTTGGCCGACTTTTCCAAGGCTTTCGACACCGTATGTTTTAAGTCGGTTATTACCAAGTTACACAAATTGAATTTCTCTAAGCCTTTTTTGAAGTGGATTTTTAGCTACCTAACCGATAGGTCACAATTTGTTGAAGTTGACGACAAACATTCAACATCTACAGGTGTAAACTTCGGAATCCCTCAAGGCTCCATACTGGGACCAATGTTATTTAATTTATATGTCTCAGATCTAAAGAATTGCATTGATCAACAAACAACTTGTTATCAATATGCAGATGATACAACTCTCTACAAACACTGTAAGTTCACTGATCTTCAACGCTGTGAAGCAGCAATGAATGATAACTTGAAGCAAATGACAACATGGTCTAGTGACTCTAACCTGACTCTTAACGCCTCAAAAACTAAATGTATGGTTTTTTCAACCCAACAGCTATCTAGAACACATTCGATCTCTTCCTATCAAACAAACCTACATGTGGATGGCAAACCTTTGGAGCGAATAAAGTCAACAAAACTACTTGGCTTGTACATCAACGAAAACCTTGACTGGAATGAACATATACATAACTTATCTACCACCTGCTATGGTATTCTAGCAACATTAAGGAAGATCAAGCATTTCACACCTTTTAAATTAAGAAAACAACTGGCTGAACAACTTGTGTTGTCGAGGATGGACTATGCTGACCTAGTATTTAATCCTATTCCAGACTATCTTCTGAAACGACTCCAGAAGCTGCAATTCTCTGCAGCTAGTTTTGTTACGGGACGATACGTTAACTCTACTGAGCAGCTATTAAACATAGGGTGGCTACCTATGCAAAAACGCAGGGACTTGAATGTATTAAAAGCAACACATAAAGCAATCCACTCTAAAGACTGGCCAAATTATATATCTGTCAATATACATAGCTCTGTACGAACTTTGCGCTCTAGCAGCACCATAAGTCTAGTAAGACCATTAGAAAAAGGAACTTTCCAAGACATTGCTTCCGAACTATTTAACAATTTACCTAGTAACATTAGAAATATTACAAATTATAATTGTTTCTGTAGGGCTGTCTCTGCTCACATGAAGAGCCACTAGCAATATATTATTCTATTTTTTATTTATTTATTTGTTTATTATTATTATTATTTTTTTCTGTTATTATCATTATCATCCAATTATCATGTGTAAATATCTCAATATTTCATATCATTTTATTTAAGCATGTACTTCAAGACATTATATATAATTGGATATGTATTTTTGTATATATTTATGTGTATATATATATTTTAACTTAGCTTAGCCTTCAATGATAGAAGAGCCATTTTGTGGATTTCATTGAATAAACAATTATTATTATTATTATTATTATTATATTATTATTACACCCTACAGTACAACATGTATCGCAATAAAGTCACCAGACTTTGTAAAAAAGCCCGTTCTTCTTTCTACAGCAACAGCATAGCGAACATGCAAGAAACTAACCCTAAAAAATGGTGGGACAACATCAAGCTTTTGTCTGGCCTATCAAAGCCCCTACCTCTGACCAAGATCACCGTTGACGGGGCTGACTTAAAGGATGGTGACCTTGCAGAAGCCCTAAATGATTGCTTCACCAGTGTTGCATCTGATATTCAGCCTCTGAACTTCACTCCAGTTGAATCCAGTCATCCTTCGGATGAATATGTTATAAGTCCTGAGTATGTCGAGCAAGCACTGTTATCCATTCAAGAGCGTAAGTCTAATGGTCCTGACGACATCCCAAACTGGGTACTTAAGAACTTTGCCTCTGTCATATACCGCCCTGTATGCTCGATCTTCAATTCATCGATCAATCAGGGCCATGTACCATCCCTATGGAAGTGCGCTAATGTCATACCAATAAATAAAGTCCCACGACCAATGTCCATCGACAGCGACTTCAGTCCTATCTCTTTAACACCAGTGCTGAGCAAAATCCTTGAGGGTTTTGTTTTTGAATGGCTTGCAGCGATTATAATGCCAAATGTTGACCCATATCAGTATGGTTGTGTCAAAAAGTCATCTACTACTCATGCGCTAGTCAAACTCATTCACGATTGGCTGAGTGCAACAGAATCTCCGCATACTGCTATCAGATCCTGCTTAATAGACTTTTCGAAAGCGTTCGATCGTATCGATCACAATATTCTGCTACACAAGCTACAATTGCTTAATACACCTCAAGTGCTTCTTAACTGGTGTGCCAATTTTCTCTCCAACCGACAACAACGGATCTGTCTTAACAACTTTTCTTCGTCCTGGAAACACGTACACACTGGCGTCCCGCAAGGTACGAAGCTTGGCCCCTTATTCTTTCTTGTGATGGTGAATGACCTACGGACGCTCCTTCCGCTATACAAATATGTCGACGACTGTACCATCTATGAAGTTGTCTCTAAGGATAAGCCGTCAATCCTCCAAAACGAGTTAAACAAGATCATTGAATGGGCAAACTCTAACAACATGAAAATCAACTTCACCAAAACCAAAGAACTTTCAATCTCCTTTCTAAAGAATAGTCCGCCTGTGGACCGCCTAACGGTGAATAACCAATCGCTCGATCCAGTATATTCAACCATGTAACTTAACCGTCAGGTACTATGATTTACCGTCAACCGTCAAAATGCCAGAAATTTAGCCGTCAACCGTCAAAGCTACACCCCCATTGAGAACCTCGTGTAGGGGTTACCCTGTTTATGACAAAAATATCTTACTTCCATATCCTGGTTATGATAAATGATTGAATTGTATAGCTGTGCTAGGATATATATTTCACAAATATTCACTTGAAGTAAGTCACTTGAAATTAAAGTCAAAAATCTTAGTTCTGACGATTTCCTGAGTGCAAAATATTTCCTACCATTTCCTGGACCCTGAGCATGAAAATAAATTTGCAAAATGGGCTAAAGAGAAGGAAATTAGCACGATCAAGCCAAGCAAGAAATCATAATAAATTTAGAGGAAGTATCACATTCCATCGACATTGATCAGTGGACGACTCAAAAGAGTATTAGATAAGAAAGCTTATCCCCGGACCCCATCAGAGGCTTGACTCATCATGCTATTAACTCGTGGAAATTTGCTAAGCAAATTCCACGAGTTTTACGTGTCGTGGGCCTCAAATTCATCTGATATGCTGCTGCTGCTATATATACCGTAAACTTCCGGTCCGTAAGCTCGCGAGTCAGCATGCATCGTCCCATGCATCACCCCAACTATGCCAAGCTAGGTCTTGTTTTTGCAGTTGTGTCATGAATCGTTTATATTTATTGAACATTACTTTTAGTTAAATTGATATCAATAATTATACAAATACCTTTGCTTGAACAAGACTGCACACGTTTTTTGGCATATTATGGCAAAGTTTAGCGATATTATTTACTTATACGAGATAGTTCACCCTTGCTGTAAGCAATCTTCTAATCAAACACAAACTAAGCATATGGTTCTAATTGAAAGAAGCATGATAACCGCCAAAAAAAAAAAAAAAAAAAAAAAAAGAAGAAGAAAAGAAACAAATTTTCAGCAATGGTTTGGATTCTTTGGACGTCTGTCTAATTCCAAGGTACATTTGCGATGTAACTGATTTCACAAATTTCATTGTTAGTAAAACCAAAACACAACAGTTGTCTGTGAACTGCTACATCAACTTGTGCAAAATCAACATAATAGATCCTACTTTACTAGTATTATTTTACAATGATTTCATGAATCTCTTGTTTTCAAAAATTTCAATTTCTACGAGTTACGTTGCCATTGGCAGCTTGTTTTTATAAACTTATTACCAAACTCCGAACTTTTGTCTTGAGATGTTTTGACGATGCGACCGCGCCTCCTGCAATCTGGCCAATCACGTTCCGTTCCCGAAATAACTTCAAATTAAAAATAGAATGAAAAGATCCCCTGATGAGTGTAAAGCACAATACGGGGAATAAGCTCACTTATCTCGTACTCTTGTATTCATCAATAAACTCCCTAGGAACTTATAATGCATGTTGTTTTGTAAGTTTAAAAGTAGGACACCCAGAACAAAACAGTCCGCGAATTGTTATATTTTGCCTCTAACGTGCGGTTTTATTTTAGCCACCAATGAAATTTTATTCTCGAGATGGATGAACATGGGCAAGTGTCCTAACCTTTTTACCGCCATGTAACTTTATTGAATATATTGATAACATCAGACGAGCGTTTTTTACTGTTTTAAGGTAGTACCGGACCCTTGCGACTGCGCATTTAGCGCGCATGTGGATCTGAATAAAATTTCCTACGCAGCTAAATTGAAACCGTACGTTAAAGGCAAAATTTGGCCATTTGCGGACTTTTCACTCAAAATTAACTTTAAAACGCTTTATATGGACGTAAATGGAAGTTAGTGCCCATGCTTTCCCGGCCAAAACATCGAAAGTACAACAACTTTCGCGCGTTTTTAGCTTATAGCTCAAAAAAAAAAAAAAAAAAAAAAAAACACGGGGACCCCCATTTTTTCCTTTTTCATTCGATTCTGCATATTTTATTCTTTAGATAAAGAGAGGAAAAAAAGAAGTTCATTTACCATTTTTTTTCAAATTTCAACATTTTTACTTCCGCTCGAACATATAATTTGCCCGAATACAAGGAATGTTGCTTTCTACAATTTATTTTTTACACTACTTATAAAATATTGGAAGAATTTTTTATTTTGATATGTTTTCTAAACTAAATACCTATATTTCGGAACAGGTTTTTGCTTTTCTTCTATAAATGGGTGGGAGTCATTTGAATTTACTGATTGAGGTAGATTTTCTGTAATAAACGCGCGGAAAACTGAAAACCAATACGGTGACCACATAATTTTTTCCAGTATTTGAATGCCCTAACAATAATCTTCAAATCACAGAATTAAAAAAAAAAATCATTGACGATTTCTGAAGATCTGGTACTACCTTAAGATAAGGTTTATATATATTATACACAAAATTATCCTTTTCTATGAGAATAAACGAAATAGAAGACAAGCTGCAATTTGTATAGGTAATAATATGGTTTCGAGCTCAATTTGCAATTAATTTGCACGAGTTTGCTTTTCAAATAGTTCGTAATTGCATGAGCCCGTATAGCGAATGCACTTTGGCTCTTTGAAAAACAAACGAGTGCAAATTAATCCAAATTGAACGAGAAACCATCTTATTACCTTTTAATAATTTACTTGCAAAAAGGTTCAACCATTTTGTCGATTTTTAAAACCATTTGGTTGAGATTTTGATTTAAATTCGAACGAGTGCACGCCGACTATGGCGTAATGATGTCGTCATCTAGCGCGCGCTCAAGTCTTCAACAAGATCTCGTTCAGAATTTTGCAAATTTCTTGAGTATTTTTGTAAAATTCCAAACTTTTTGCAAATAGAAATGTTTAGGAAATTAAAATTATTCTTTAGATACTAAACATTTCCAAAAACATTTAATTTTAGGGCGTATTTTGCCTTTTGTATCAAGCTGTAATTTGCACTGGTATTACAGCTTTCTGCACTGGTGTTACGTCTGAACTGCACTGCTCTCGACCAATCAGAATCAAGGATTTTTAGCAAGTATATTATTAGAGGCGTAGTTCCGAATATATTTAGCAAAGAAAGCACGCCGGGCACAAACAGCTCTAAAAGCGATTTTCATCAAATTGCTGTTTTGCATCTAATAATACACTTTAGAATTTTTTGAAAGTATATTATTAAACGGAAATAAGATGGTTTCTCGTCCAATTTGGATTAATTTGCACTCGTTTGTTTTTCAGAGAGACAAATTGCATTCGCCCTACGGGCTCATGCAATTAAGACCTTTTTGAAAAACAAAATCGTGCAAATTAATTGCAAATTGAACTCGAAACCATCTAATTTCCTATATAAATATCATTTGCCTGCTTCTTACGATTCAAGAAGTGAAAACCGCTTTTGATTTGGGTGACGGAAACATTATTATAGCCATTTTAAGGATAAAAATATTTCCCGGGAAAATTTCGCGGGAAAAATATTGAATAAACCTTTAGCAAAAAAAAAAACACATCACTTGGTAAAAATTTCTTGAAACTGTTGCTTAATTCAATGAAGGAAAGAAGTGCAAAAAATCTATTGTTTTAGGTTTAAGATTTTTGTTTTAGTAAGACAAAAAAATAAATTAAGATTTAGAAAAGTATAAAATCACAACTTTTTCTAAAAAAACGTTTACGCGCGTCCTTTTCCGGAGTTTGAACATTTTTCAAGCTTGAATTACTAAAACTTATTTTTTTTATACAAAAACGCTACAATTTCTTATCTCTTATTATCAATAATAATTATTTCTATCTCAAGTGACGTCATATTCGATGACGTCATCAAATCCAAAAATCCCTTATATCTCCGGAACCAATAACCAAATTTTCATGAAAACTTCAAAAATGTGTTTAGAAGCTTATGAAACTCTAGAATATACATCAAAAGCATGTCTTACGATCAAATTGATTTTTTTCACGCGTCGTATTATTTTATTATGATGTCATCAAGACGTCAAAAAATTTACGAAAAATTTCAAAAAACTTTGCTACCATAGTATTTCAATATCTGAGAGTTTCATAGCACAGAGATGAATATTTTTCAAGGAATATTGAAAAACGCAAATTGGTGACATTTCAAGCTGCTGCTTTCTGGGCCCCGGCGTGAAGCAATTGTCAGAGATTGTTTGGCGTCGCAAATACCATACAGTCCATACATGAACATCTGCTTCGGCATTCAAAGACCTTTTAGACTAGCAAGTCAACTACTTCCAGTCAAACAAGACGGACTTGAAGATTCTCTGATGTCTTTCCAAGTGATGATGTTGATGGTATCATCGAGACCTTGTTAATTCATAGTTTAGTCTCAGTAATGGTAAGTGGGATGTATCGATATATATAAACATATTTCATCGAAATACTGTCAATTCAGGTTAGTGGTGATATATTTTTTTCGCACCATCTGTCTGGTTTTTATTTTCACAGTTTGAACCGTTTGCAATATAAGTTTAACAAGCAAGTCCAAGAACAATGTCGAAACGTCGTAGTAATTTTCTAGCGTTCGTCTTTATTATCAATTTATTACCTAAAGATTCACTGATCAAGTCTAAGAACTTGAATTAAATCTTGACAATGACGACATAGTTTTATTTAGTACCCCTTTTTGATTATTTCACTATTATATACATATTGAATTAAAACTTGTATTGGGTACTTATTATATGACCGTGAATCTTGGAGTCTGCACACTAGCAAATGGAGCAATCTGATTGGTTATACGCGCTTCCCGACCGGTTAATATCCCCCTGTATTAAGACCGCGGACCGATCCACTGAGTAGCTGGTCTTTTCACGATTGAACAGCTGATTGTTTTTTTACATTTTTAAAACATTTTCATGGGAGAAGAGGTCGTTGATGAGAATAAACACCACAGAAAATCCCATTCGATGTGTTTTTTATCGTTATTATTATTTTTCACCTCAATTTTTGTAGTTTTTCTCTACTAGTTTTTTGTTTACTGTCAAAAACGTCGGGTTCAATTCAATCTATCGTCCGACCTTCACAATAAATCACACAATTTGCACAGAAATGTCCAGCTTAAGTCGAGAATGCCTATAAACCAAAAAGATCCTTCGTTCTGTAAGCTTTCTTTCTTTCTTTGTCGAGAATTTGATGTTAGAGATCCAAAGCCGCCACAAAACGACTGCAAGTAATCGCTAAATCCAAACTCGTAAAACTAGACCAAAACGATCTCATTTCGAAACAAACACAAGTTTAAATTATTACTGGTAATTGATAATCGAGAATAGATAGAAATGGCATTCATAAAGTTGATTTTTTTGGTTATTTATTGCGAGAAAACAACGAACAAACAAGTTTGCTTGATCAAAACTATGCCAAACTCAAGGTTTGGGCTTTTCCGACGAAAACGAACAAAAACTACCAACAGAAACGATTGTCAAATCATGAAAACATTTATTGCATTAAGCTACTTACATTTTCTTAATTTCCATTGATAACTTGTCCATTAACACATTTGTTCTTGAGAAAAACGTCTTGCTAACTTTCGCACACCGTCCGGCTCCAGCATCGACTGACAGCATTTTCAAGGTTTGTCAAGGTTTTCAACCAATCAGCGCACGAAAAATATCGTGATTTATTTATTTATTTTATTATTGTGAAAAAAAGACTTTTTGTTCTAGTTTTTTTTAATGAAAAACGGTCATATAATAAATGTTTTATTAACCGAGCTTGGTCGGTCTGTACAGGAGAATCTTGACCTCGGTCGTGTACAGACCTCACTGCGTTCGGTCTGTACTTTTCGACCTCGGTCAAGATTCTCCTGTACAGACCTCCCGCTCGGTTAATAAGATCTAATTATTGACTGAAATATCTGAAAAGCTACACTAGTGAGTCAACTTGTCAAATAAGTATTTTCTTGGATTTTCTTATTTGGTCATTATCTATTGTACAATTTTAGTTAATTATATATGTATTCTGTACTAGTTTAATCATTATAGAGAAACCATATCTTTAGTAAATCAAGGAATTAAGGAAAGAAGAATAAGGTAGAACTACTATAACTAATGTATATATATAAATATATAGAAATAGAAAAAAATGACAAAAAACAGTTGACATTAACATGTCGCTTAAACAATAAGTAAATTCAGTGTCTGATGTAAAGTGCTTAACAAAATAATTGAGTGGTCAATTGATAGTTGCTACATACTCTTTCCAGTGCTAATATATGGATCAATAAAAGCTTTATGGCTGGCTAATTCTCTTTTGAATGAATCTTCATCGAGTTTGAGATAAAATGATTTTTAAAATGGAATTTTTGGAATTGAATCTCTTTTTCAGTTTCAACACAATCTTTCACAACCTTTCACTGCTTTTTGATGACCATATTCTAACAGGAAACGGTGCTGATAATACTACCATTTAAAGATCAATGTGACGTGCTAAGAAAACAACTAAACCGCATTCGTAGCAAAATTGGTTCTAACCTCCAACCTGTCTACACTAGTCGCAAGCTGGGTGATGTTCTAAAAGTCAAAGAAACAAAGCCTTCATTGGTTAGTCAACAATGTGTAGTTTACAAATTTGTATGTCCTCTGTGTGATGCAGAATATATCGGCTACACAACTCGTCATCTGTTTCAGAGAATTGAAGAACATTGCCGGAACTGTTCATCGATATGTAAACATTTTAACCAAGATCATGATATTGGTCCCAAGTCCATCAACTTAGTAAAGTGCCTTACAGTTTTGAAGAAATATCAAAGAAAAATAGATTGCTTGATATACGAAATGCTTTTAATCGAGAAGATCAATCCTAAATTAAACATCCAATCAGATTCAATTAAAGATAAAGTCTTTGTTTGATGGTACAATGACTTTTATAAGTTTTAGTCATCCATGTAATAACTTACTGTATATTGAACTAGACCCTGAAATCCAGGATTACTGGGCTACCTGTAGTCAGTGGTTACCTGGGGTAGTCAGTTGGTATAGGCCATGCAGATAAAACATCTTTGTTACAAGTGTAATGTCTTTCTCAAAAATTATGATACATTTTACAATACAGCATATAAATTAGGGACTCAGTCAGAAATTAGCAAGGGGGGAGGGGGTGGAAACATAGTAAGGGTCTTAATTTTTTGAGACGCCAAAATGGGAGGGTCAAGAAAAAATAAGCTGTAAGATGGAGGACAGGGTCATTATTTTAACCTAACCACAACGAGAGGGTTAAAAAATTTCACTGCCACTGCTCTGGTAGGTTCACCATATCCCCCCCCCCCCCCTCCCCCCTTCTAATTTCTGACAAGCTCCTTATTCCAAAACTTTGATCATGGTTTCGAAAATGAGTATCTTCAACATTATGTCCAAGTAAACCCCAAAACAGTCATTATAGAAACATTTGAAAACCTGTATAGATGAGCACTGAAGATATGGGACACCTTTACTGACATTTTAAATTTTGATAGTATAACCCTTAAGCAAGATGCAAAAACCAACATTTGTTTCCACATCACTTGTGAAGTGTCATATTGTACTAGATATGGAATATTGCACTATTTGAATAACAATTTTCAAACTTTAGCAAAACGTTGAAAGATTCTTACAATATCAAAATTAAAAAGTTTCCATTTCCATGAGTGGGCTTTGTTTAACTTTGTCTATTTGTCCCTCTCGAGCACCAAAAAATTCGTAATTTATTACAGAAATTCGGGAAAATTACTATAAACATTATACCATCCCCATTTTATTTGGTTATTTTGTACAAAAAAAAATTAACGTACGAAGATCAGCAAAAAAAAAACAAGGTTCAATTACAATTCAATTTATTTTGATGATTTCTACAAACACGGAATTTACAAACAATTTCAATTACTTAGTGAGAACAAAATTTAATAGTTTACTTACAAATAATTGTAGAATCTTCCATTAAACTTTGTGCGTAATTTTAACCTTCTTGAAATATTTCCATTATTTAGCTTTATCGTTCTGTCAACTGGGGAAACACGATCGTCCGGCCGGCGCTATTGCCCTGTAATTGTGTCTTTGAAACTTGGCTTTTGAAATTATAAATACATAAACAATCACACAAATATTAATTTCTTCCTTCTAACCATATGTTTTGTGCATCTAAAATAATCAAGAGGAGAACAAACAGTCTTGAATCACAAATGTAGCTTGGCAGTTCCGAAGTAAACAATCTTGAGTGCAGGCGGTACATCACACCAAACTTGTTCAAAACAGCACAAACAGCAAAATGTTCGATGACAATATCCTGAAAAACTCATCAAGTTTCAACCAAGCTGAATATGAAGCAACTGTTTTGTTGATTTGTACACCAAAAGTTGATAGTTTTCGCTGTCATGTCATTCGGTCAATTTTCTAAGTACGTCTTTGATAGGAACGGCCGACTGATTTTCACGAATATCCTACATGTGATTTTCAATGAAAAAACTTAACAATCTCTTTGTTTTTTTGTTTTTTTTGCAGCTGTTACGCCTTCCTCACGAAAAGAAGTTGTAGCTAACGATATAAGTCTTGTTACTTTCTTTTTTATGGCTGTATTTCTACTTTACCGTGCAGTTCATAATGGCGGCTCATTTTAACACTAGGTTGCTTCATATATCTCTAATATACATCTGATTGGTCAATACACGTGATCGATTGCGCAACTTTGGCCATTTCGCGAGACGACAGGAAAAAAAAAAAAAACCGAACTTTAGACTGGGTACCTGTGGTACAGGTAGCCCAGTAACAATATACTTAAGTCATCCATGTAACTGTGTATATATTACCTTCGACTTTACTATTAAAATTCATTTGATAATGATGACAGAATGTCATCGAAACGTCATCTTTCAGCGTTAGTATTTATTCTAAACATATTCCAATCATGATCGATACAGAAAAACTCTTTGGTGTTTACTTCGATTCTAATCTTTTATGGTCCTCACATATTGAAAAACTCAGGAGGAGTCTACTAACCAAGCTTTCTGTTTTCTCTCGAGTTAAAAAATACAGTTCAGTTAAATACAGAACTCTGTTATTTAGTGCTTATATCAAGCCTGCTATGGAATACTGTCTTTCAGTCTGGGGAAGCTGCGACATCGGAAAACTTAATGAAATCTTCAGGCTACAAAAAAGAGGTGCACGTCTAATACTTGACAAATCTACCACCACCAGATCACATGAAATTTTCAAAGAACTTGGATGGTATTCCATTGATAAACTCTGCTTAAGCCGTAGGCTTGAACTTTTAATAAAGATTCACACCAAACTAGCTCTATACTATCTTATAGAGTGCATGCCATATAACCTTGAAACAATTCCTAACTATTTAGCGCTTAATAGTATTTAGTAATCAACTACATAGTTATCAACTAACTAACAATGCGCCAAGGCATAAACTTAAGACACAAAGAAATTCAAAGACACGTTACAAGGAATGTTGCACGTTTTGTTTTATTGCACATCTTTTGTTAGTTAGTTGATAACTATGTAGTTGATAACTAAATACTATTTAGCGCTAAATAGTTAGGAATTGTTTCAAGCTTATATGGCATGCACTCTATAAACTGGACTCCTTAAAATTTTCCTCCAAATATAATACTAGATCAAATAATATATACAGTCTGGCCAAAACCTTGCACTAATGACATGAAAAGAACATCTTTCTACTCTTCTATAAAGCTACTGAACGAACTGAAAATTAATCCTGGTGTAAATAGTAAAATCACAAAGAAAAAAATTTTATCGTCTTTGAAATACACTGATGACACTTTTGATGTCTCGAAAAATTATTGATATTTTAGCTCAATCAACCTTTAGCAACTAGCCATTTTTTCCTCTTTTTAATTTGTATCTGTCTTTGTATTTTTTGTTAGGGCCGTATGGAAGACTACATTTATTTGAAAATACGTACCCTCTTTAAATAAAGTCAATCGTATCGTATCGTATGTACAATTGACTAAAGTTTGTCCTGGGCACAAGCTAACAAGGCTCCGTATGTCTCCAAAAACACTAGCTAGGACCAAGATCTTTTGCTGTAGCAAAACACACGAATTAAACTTAGTAAAAAAAGACATGAACGAACTAACTTACTGACGTACCGAGAACAATAAAAAAAAATTTAAAAGGTAGAACGAAAACCAAAAACAAAAGGAAACAAATAAAGAGGAAACCAAGGGATTAAACAAAATAAACAAAGACTAATCACAATCAAACACTTTTTGAAAATAAAAGAGGCTTTGAAGTGCCTTGTTAATTAATAAAACATGCTGGACAGTGACGAGAGCACGGCAAAAGTAGTGTTGGGAGAAAACCGAGCTGTAAGTTAGCGCTCCCTTCACTTTCCCAAAAATTATTTTACGGAACAAAGCACGATAAAGTCCTTTATATTGTTTTAATTCATAATTAAATTTCCTGTAAATAGCTAAAAGCTCAATGATAAAGAAATACCATATTCAAAAGATCTTAAGCAACAACGACCATTTGAAACAGACAAATGTCCAAACTGACAACGAAATCAACTTTAATACGGAAAAGTTTCTAGAAAAAGTATTTCTACAATAAGCAATGAGGAAGAAAATGGTTAAGCTAGGATGCGGCTTAAAGAGTTTTGACTGAGAAGGAGAAACAAAGAGGTCAAATTGAAAAAGGAAAAAAAAGCTACTTACCGAAGAAAAGCTTCAAAATATTTTCAATGAGAAGTCACGTCACGTCAGGAAGATGAGTTCACCCTGTCCATCAATATTTACGGGCATTTCATAACACGGAGAGCATTAGGATCAATGCAGATTTATCAACTATTCACAACAAAAAATAACATACAAAATGTTTGTCAACAAAGTAGGACTGCCAGTTCAGGGAGTGGAACGAAATGCAAATTTGGCACAATGTATGATCGAGCAACACGAGCTAGCCATACAACGCCGTTCTGTTGACTGTGTGAACTTTGTACTTGTAGAGGCGGTGAAAATGTTTTTTCACTTTTAAAATTCTAAAAACATTAACAATCTCTTATGTAATCAGAACTGAGTAAGAAAATTTCAGCGAAAAGTGCCAGTTCAGGACTCTCGGATTTGAGGAAAATGTTTATTGAAAGTCATTTTGTTATCCTCCTCAACATATGGCTAAGGTTTGTTAAAATTTTTTTGCCGATCTTCCTTTAAGTTCTTTTTTTTACCATCCACATGAAAGCATTCCTGTAAATTATTCACTTTTCTTTTTTTAAGATATTTCTCCATCGGCATCGATGATTCTTGTTTTTCTTTGATTTGTTATGTTTTTTTTAATAAAAGTTCATAAGTAAACAAATAGAATAAATAGATGTTATAAGTTGTCTAGCTATATTTTTTACGCGTTACGCAGTATTTTCATGTGATGAGTAAAAATGCACAGCCATATCAAATAGCTAGATTACCAATAGTTTTTTTCATCATACCTTTCATGAGAAAACTCAAGGTTTTTTTCGATTTTTATTACTTTTTTTTTTTCAAACCTAAAAGAGAGCATGATAAAGCGAACAGCGTGGGGGAATTTGTTTACAACTCGAATAGCCATGTTAATGCCCTTCTAACTTCTCATTGGATAATCAATTTCAATTGACTCATTCATTTAACCATTTGAATTGCTCATTGTTTTATGTTATTTTCTTTTGATGGTTGTTTAAATAAATTAATCAAATAATTAATTCATTTTCATAGTCATTTTTGATTAATCAATCTGCATTGATCAATAATTTTAATGATTGATAGTAAATAATGAATGAATGAATGAATGAATATTTCATTGTCTTTAACAATCCTATTTATAAATCATAGCGCAGCTCCGCTGATAGGTTTACCTAGTTTTATACTGATAAATTTAGACAAATAATTTTCTTTATAAACTGCTTCATTACAACATGCCGTGTCCCTCAACTAAAAAGAAAACATTTTTGACACTCAAAATTGTCCAATTTTATGTTTTTAAGTTGCTCACAAGCGTTCAATTTGGTCCGTGCGTAACTCAAATTATATTAGCAAAGAAGGCATAAAAAATAGATAGGAAATAGTTTGGTCTTGCAAATACCATACACTGACAGCTGTTTCGGCCTTAAAAGCCTTGTTAAACTAGTAGGAGTTCCAATCAGACAAAATAGACTCTCCGATGCGTTTGCAAGTAAGGCCTTATTGTTAATTCACTGTTGAGTCTCAGTTAATGTTTGATTTATCGACACATTTCTCGCTGAAATACAGTCAATTCAGGTTAGTGATGTTCAAGTTTATCATTTTTATATACCAACTATTTTAGGTATATGACAGATACTACAAAAATACTGCAGTAGATTTTTCTTAAACAAACAAGTCATTTACACACATTCAGATGGCGTTTGACTGCTATTCCATTTCGCTTTGTCATATTAATATGAATTTTAAAGCATTTTTCTTCTTGCGAAGTTTCATTGGTTAACATAAATAAAATAATATGTGCACCATTATTTGAAAATTCAAAAACTTCTCAAAACATTTTTTTGACAATTAACGTTTAGCTTAGACTTTTTTTCGAGATCACACTGTATTTACAGTATTTATTCACTTTTTTTATACCATTTCATATCATACAATCATCATAAGCGCATAGAGACCAAGTTTTATAGTACACTATATAAAGAAACTATAATATTATTATAGTAAAGTTAAACCATCATATCACAGAACGGTCTTTATAAAGATGAAACTAGGAAAGACCAAGGTAAGGAAAGCGCATATCAACAAAAGAATACAATCATGGAAGTAAAACAAAAAGTGAATTATATCAATCAGTTTTAAAGTATGGCTAATGTCTGTTATACTAATATGGGTGGCTCGATAAATGAAAAATGCATAAACGACATCAAGAGAGAGTCGAAGTATAGGTGAAATGACAGAATGTCATATAAGCCCTTTCTGAAGGTATTTGAGCGCGTTCTCAAATTTGTTACCATTGATGAAAGGCGAATTGGATTCAGCAAAAGAACGGGGACAACTGATGCAAAATGCGTTTGACATTGTGTTACAAACGTAATGCTTCCTGATTGGCTGTTTTTTTTTTTTTGTTTTTTTTTTTCAAACAGGCCAAACCGGTTTTTATTAGCTTTCAAAAACACGCCGTTTTAGTCGATCGTAGCTCATGCTTTTTTCGTAATATTTTAAGAAGAAAAAAAGGAAACGTCGGCAGCCGGACAAATGAAGGAATGATTACCGTTTTGAAACTTTAATGGAAGTAAATACAAATATATACAGTAAATAAATATTGTGTGTAGAACTTGCAGTGCTTGTAATGCTTTTGATGATGGAAGTTGTCTGTAAAATACGTTTTGTAGCCTTTCTACTGAAAGAATAAACTTTAATGTCTTTAGCCGGTAATGTTATTCTTCTTTTTTTATTTTTTATTGTATGAGCTAGTTTCTATCAACAAACTCAGTGTGAGACTACTAAACAGGTGCTGTTTTCAATGTTTACGTTTTTGTTTTGATTCTGTTTTTAATATCAATTTTATTGGCAACAATTTGATTAATTCAACTATTTCGTTATCGTTGTAATATAAATTGAAAGCGTTTTAGTAGAAAGCGTTCAAACTATTTTCTTAGCAATTCAGTTTGATGAAAACATGTTATTATAATGCTTTGATGAAAAGCTGCCATACTGGTTTAGTCAGCGAAAAATATCGTTTATTTTTTTATTAGATCCAGTGTTACTCATTGTTATTTGGATTATATTAGGAAATACAGAAGTTCCAACTTAGCTGTGGAATGGAAGAAAGGAGAACAAGTTCTATGGCTAAAGTTGAATTCACAGCAATCCGTGTGTTCTTTTACTTTATTTCCATTTTCTCGCTCCTCTATACAAACTTACCTGCAGCTTATTCTAACTAGATTATTTTTAACAATTAACGATCTTGGACGCTAACAAATACATGAGAAGCCAATGCCCTAACAATAAAAGAAACTCATAAGGAAATCGAGTTATATAGCGAAAGTACATTACTTTGGTTCCAAACTGCGACGAGCGTATGCGTAACTTGCGCTTCAAATTTGTGTTTATATGACATGGAAATGGACGCTAACAAATACATGAGAAGCCAATGCCCTAACAATAAAAGAAACTCATAAGGAAATCGAGTTATATAGCGAAAGTACATTACTTTGGTTCCAAACTGCGACGAGCGTATGCGTAACTTGCGCTTCAAATTTGTGTTTATATGACATGGAAATGAACGGGCAAGATAATGGTCGTTCATATAAATTCGCACGCCTTTTTAAATGCAAATTTCAACTTAGTTTAATCAAGGGTCCTGACTGTTTAAGTAAAAAGTCATCATAATTTTTCTTAGAAAGATATATTTTAAATAGCATCTATCGCTGAAATAAAAAGAGGAACCTAACCAAACCTCACCTACAATAGAAAAGCATACGAACAAGTCCTTTATTTTGTTCTGTGTTGTCCTTGTAAATCGTCTTTTACGTTTTTTCTTAATTGTAATTAAATCCTTTTTTTCTGTAATGGAAAAAATAAGCATATGAAGTAAAATGAGAATTTTTTAAACTAAATTTCGTGAATGGAGTCAAACATCATTGTCGAAACGAATGAAGTATTCACAAAATGAATGGGTTAACATCGAATTTACAGAATCCAAACAAATGAAATATCAGCTAAATAAACGAATCGTTTCAAAATAAAGTGGGCATCCTAGCCTAACAAAATGAATGACATATCGCAACAAACGCAGGGGTTCTTTCTTGGCTATAGCTACACTTTAGAACCTCCTGTGTCATCGACAAAAAATAATAATCATGGTAGACCAAGGCTTTTGTTTTACAATCTACTTCGAAAGTTGATTACATTATTAAATTCAATTGTTCAATACTAATCATTGGGTAGAAACAGGAACCAAATTAATTTTGTTTTCTACACATTCGGGCAACTCTTAATTTCATCGATAAAAATCGTAAAAACATCAATTAAAAAAAATTCATTAAATTTAAAATACTATAGATATAAATTGGCTGATTTCTATTGATTTCTATCGATGACGATTTTTTATTGATTGACTATACCCCGGATGTCCACTTTGTTAAATTGGACCTTTTTACACACAAGGGCCTCTTAAATATTCGTTAAATGAAAATTGTGGAAAACAAGATGCTCCAACATAACTGCTCATAATATTTAAAAAAAGTAAGAAACACATTTTATTTATGTATCAAAATATTTAGCTGTTTAGCCAATTGTGGAGAGAAATCAGAAACTGAATACAAATAAATTCAACTATAACATTGTTAAGAATCCCAACTGGCTAGGAGACGAACCAGTTGGCTAAATACAAAGCAAGACCGAGAAATTATATATTGATCAAATCGGCAAATACCATTTCTGTGGCCTCCCTTGGTGTCTAGTATCGAGTACCCGTGCATTATGAACCGATGACCGACTAAGACTGTGTTCACGATTGATCGCCTCGATGACAAAGTAGGTAATTCTAAACAGTGGCCCAGACTCTGTGGGATTGTTGCGTTTCTTAGACCATGGGACCAGGGGAGGAGGGTGGCTCTGACAAATGTCATGTTGGATGATGATCACCAGTGTGACGTCACGGCTAAGTTCAACATGGCGGACGACAGGGCTAAGAAAAAGTTTGACAGTTTTTTTTTTCGATTTGCGTGGCATTTGTTGTAAGTTATTGATAATATGGGTCGCTTAAAAAAACGATAAATCAGGGGATAAACGATCTAAAAATACCAAAAACATAAGTATAAATACTATTCAACACCCTAAAATATAGCAAAAATGACGGGATTTGGCAAATCTCAAAGATCTCCTAAAAGCCGAGCTTCCTCCGATCGTTTACCCACGGACCCCCCCCCCCCCCCCCTCCCCTACTTCCTGGGTGTAGCCATTTTCAAGCTAGGTTTTTTCTAGTATTGTTTTTAGAAGAACGTGTTGTTCTGTTTAATTTGGGCTTTCTGAAATTGGAGAGCTTTCAGTTGTGAACATTATCCGTTGAGAAATGGTCAAAACACCCGAAGTTTGTTTTAAATTTCAGCATTTGACTATTAATTTGATTATCTGAAATCCACATCTAATGCATTTGAAACAAGAAGTGATCGTTTAAGACAAAACACACTTGGAAAATCTTAAACTGAAAAATTGAACTGTCTAGAAACTGAAGTGTTTCTTGACAAAAGAGCTAGAGACGTCTTTTTATAGAATTACGTTATTTTGAATTTTTTACGTGTGGACTTGTTTTAGAATCCACATCTAATGCATTTGAAACAAGAAGTGATCGTTTAAGACAAAACACACTTGGAAAATCTTAAACTGAAAAATTGAACTGTCTAGAAACTGAAGTGTTTCTTGACAAAAGAGCTAGAGACGTTTTTTTTTATATAGAATTACGTTATTTTGAATTTTGTCCCCGCGACATGTCGCAGCGACAATTGCCCCTTGTGTGTACTAGGTACTTTTGGAGTTTTTCGCTGCGACTTGCCGCATGAAATCCAACCGGTTGGATCTCGTGCGACCAGTCGCAGCGACAAATCAGATGTATTCGCGACATATATTGAACCAGTCCACACTGAGGAGACATGTCGCGGGGACAAGTCGCTGCGATTTGTCGCCTAGTGTGTACCGGCCTTTATAGTTTTGGATGAAACATGTCTCTAAACTATAAAAGCACATATTGGTAATGGCATATATTTTATGTTTTGTTGTTGTTGTTGTTGTTGTTGTTTAGATAACACAATAAACGTTGCTAAAAGTAATTTCTTGTGCTTGAATAATGATGTCGGCCGTCGAGCTGACGGCACAATTTTTCACAAGCAAATGATCCTTTTAGTACTAAGGAACACAGTGGTTTTATATGTTCAAAATAGGATGTTTTATAGATTATATTTCTATCTATCTGATTGTAAAATTTTGATGGCGTTGGTCGCTTGGTTCGTCTCACCAATCTTTTTAAACACAAGATACGATATAACTCAGCATTCATTACCAGTAAAAAGATAGGCTTGCAAGCTAATCACTAAAATGTGAATTATTTTAAATCATTTTTTGACGTCAGTCATTCATGTGCGATAAATATTGCGAAGACGAAACAAAACAATAAATAATTTTGGACTTCTTTGTTCATACTTGTAGTCAAAATGTCTATAAAAAATGTTGTCAAAACTATAGCACTATAGCGATTCACAAAGAAAAGTGGAAACTGAACAACATCATAGCAGATTCCAAATTAAAGAAAATAACTATTTAAAATATAATTGCACACTTTTGAAAAATATTCTTATCAAGGCTCAAACTACTTTGCTGAATAAAAAATGTAGATTCACAAGTATGATATTAGACGAGAGGAGAAAACATTGAAAGCACCCTAATCCAAAGAGGAATGTTTTAACAGTTTGCATTTGTTTACTGATACAAAGGTCCTCCATAATCATACATAAAACATTTTCCGTTGATTTTTTCATTGCACTTTAACTTTTTGCATTTATTTGACTCTAAATTAACACAAAGCAAATAATGCAACAGCATCAAAAAGAGTAAATTTATAATTATCGTGGGGTCAAAATGCTGATAAAGAAATACAGTGAAGTAATTGAGCTGAAAATAAACTTATCGCAAATAAAAGGATTGATGAGAAGTACGAGACCATGTCAGTAGATGGAATATATACCAAATGGAAGCTTAGAAAATGGTTTATAGAACCTTCTTTTAGAAGTATATCTGTTCTGTTTTTGAGAGAGAAAATTAAATATTTTGAGAACATTTTGTGCGTCCCGAACAAAAACGTTTGATCCCGAGAATGTCCCGCAAAAGTAAAACAGTCTAAAAATCACAAGAAATAGATTCAATCGGAAAATAATTTCACTCTACTAACACTAGAATATACAAAAAAGACACACTCACAATTGATTTAACAGCAAAAGCCTCCTTGACCTCAATTTTGAGCTTTTTTGTAAAGCTAAAGCTGAGCGACGATGGCGACTACACGATAATTTACTAGAAGCCAGTCAAACCTAGCGTTGATTTGTTGGTGGTAGCGATGAGTCTGGAGAGCGGCTCATTTGCATACAATAGAGTCACCCCCTCCCTCCTTGTTGAAATATAACGATGTCTGCGTTTTGGTTCTGGCAAGATATTAACAATATTTTGGCAAAACGCAGTGAGAAAAATTGTGATAGCTGATAAAATACAAAAAAAGTAACATATTTGAATTTCATATCCAAAATTAACTTATCCGTTTCCTGAAAAGACTCATTTATTAACTTACTAAATCATGTTTCTAGGCAAATGGTTTCTAGCGATATAGGAAATTGAAAATATCCGACAGCATCAGAAATTTTGAAAACTAAGCGTGACGTCATACGGCCAATACACCCCCCACAACAGTTTCCTTTTAGACTTTCCCTGCCTCCTGTATAATACATAAAACTAGTTACTAGTGCACATACAATTGTTTCGGGACATCAATAGAAAATTGTTTTGGCTTAAAAGAACTTTCTTCTCGCTGAATTGACTTTGATAAAATGAGCAAAGCAGTGGCATTTTGCAGGTGAGCTTGTATTAGTATTTCAAACGATAAATGTAAAGTAAGAGTTCATTGCTATTGCCGGAAAGTCATTTGGCATCAAGTCGATTTTAGTTAGGTCATTGTGCTACACAACTGGAGAAATGGATTTCCTAAATGTAAAAAAATTGTAAATTTCACAATTACAAACGTTTTCAGTCAAGTTTGAAATATTTTATCTTACTTAGTTACCGACGTCCGTCGCTTTCCACATTCTCGTCTCTTCATCGACTGCAAGTTATAACCACCGCTGGGGTGATTTTGTCAATTTTTTTTAAGCTGATTAATTGATCAATATCAAAGATTCCGTTTCAAAACGTTTATTTAAGAGAAAATTATCGCACAATTATTACATAGAATTTACGTTACATGAAACTAAAGTGATTCTTGTAAGAAATTGTATAAAAGAGAGTCAGGAAGATTATAGGGCTCCCAGTTTTTCGACAGAAACTCAGGCCCAGTTCAGGCGTCCTAATAGTCGAAGTTTGTAAATAAAGATGTACTGTTCAAATTCTTTGATTTCAACATTTTTTCTTAAGGCATTTTCAAAAACATCTGTAGGAATCACATTTTGTTGAATCAACCATTAGATTCGAGGCAACAAAAGTTCGACGTCTAAACTCAGTAGGCCTCAGTATTATTTTTGATTTGTCTTCCGCTTTTCTATTCATAGTTTAGTAAACACAATGTCAAACAAAAAAAACTCGAAAGATTTATTTAGTTTTTCATGTCCTCAGCTATTTAATACCTCAGGTTGTCTAAAATCTACGTTGAATTCACTGTTACTGATGAATATCATTTCTAGTTGACTAATAGATCTTACTGGAAATCGAAAAATAATTAAATTAAACAATATCAACGTTTCTTCCATCCTCACGGGCCTGAAGGCAGCTAAGCTGATCTCTGATTCACGTTTTACTATTGATTTACGCTAATTGCTAATCCAGGTGAAATCGATTTATTATGATTCAACTATACGTGGTCTTAAATTATATAGCGCCTTTGTAAACAATGTTTTTTTTAAACACTTTAATGTTTTGGAAGCAGTTTGATCAATAGCAGACTCTTAGAATTAAAGATAAGAGCGGATACGAAACAATTTTAACTGTCATTCATTGTTAAACTAAACGGCTTTCGTAGATACTAGTATTTCGAATAATGTCGACAATATTTTCAAGTGCTACTTAGAGGAAAAACTAAACAACTAGCGTGAAGCGAACCTACACAACCTTCTAGCTTAAACCGGAGAGGGCAGCTACTGCTAGACGTGGTCTGATAATATTGACACTGAAATGGAGACTATCCAGAATTACGTCACGCATTTATTTCCAATATAGCGCCGAGTAGCTGCGCCGAGTTCAAGCGAGAGTAACTTGTGAGAATGTCACAATGGTGGCTGACGGTGCGAGTCTTACCGTTCGAGAACTACAAGATTCAGTGCGTTTTTGTTAAGTTTGTCTAAACTCGATGATAAATTATCTGAATAGCAGTTTGATGCTCTGTTTTCGTTGATGTGTCGCAATTACACGTTCATCAATCTTCCAAACGGTCACAGAAACTCGTTGATCTCCCAACTGACTATTCTTCGCGGAAAAACTCAAATTATTGACATTTGACCTACGTCATGCTACGTAATCCTCGCGCATGCTCAACAGAATTATAATCGGGCGCCGGCAGAGCTATTTTCCTCTTCGCTTCGCGAGGTAAGAAACTTGAGAAATTTGACGTTAAAAATATATTTACAATCAAGCTTCTAATGGCAACATAACTCGAGGAAATTGAAATTTGTGGAAACAAGGGATTTATGAGATCATTGTAAATATAAAATAATGTTAAAAATAATTATCAATTAAATCATACTACAAGAAGAAGGATCTCTTATATTGATTTTGCTCAAATTTATATGACAATCTTATGTTTCTCAAGTTAACCGGAGGTTTATGAAAATAATAAATAAGGACGTCGAGAGCCGAAGACGACGACGAGTTGCCATAAACTTAGATGACGCACATGTGCCCTGAGTTTTCCTTTGAGGTGAATATTGCATTTTCAGAAGGTGTTGTGAACAGTGAACACGTTTTGACTAAACATGGCTGTTTTCGTTTCTCGCGTTCTCGTCCTTAATAAAACAAAGGAACGCTTTCATAAATGAATCAACGCTTTATTTTTAGGCTTGTTTGTTAAAGAGGAGTTGTTATACGAGTCTGGAATACTGTTCATTACATTTCTCAAAATGATGCTCTGCGTGGGATTTCCTAGTTGTATGTCCATATTTTTGAATGTTTTACTGAACTGTCTATAACAATGGACTCAATCCATGCTAACGAGTTTTTCCGTCCATGCATGTGAGGTCACAAAAAAGCAGCTAGATTGATATGAATATTATATAATATTTCCTTCATTATTTTGACGGCTGTTTATTTCTCACATTCTTGTTTTCAAAGCTATCTATCTGACAGCTTGTTCTTTGATAGACAAAGATGTAAACACTAAAGCAAGCACATAAGCAAGAAACAAGTAGTCTAACGATGTATGGAAACAAACAAACAAACTTGATGAGACAAAAAAATTGCCATGATTCACTATGACGTCATGTCAAAACGATCTCGATCCTATGGTCGTCGGATGGGGTCAAATCAACGCAAATTCACCGAAAAGTGTTCTAAAACTCGTTTTAATCTAGGTTAAGAAGAGCCAGACTATTACTTAAATCACATTATATCAAATTATACCTACCCCAGTCTAAGTCAGATTAAACTGTTTCGCTGTGAATTTCTCAGAAGATGGCTAATTTGCATAAGATCACGTGATGTAAATCGCGCATTGTGATTGGTTCAGACGAAGGCAAGGACAAGAAAAAAATAAAATCAATATTCATCAACAATTGTAAACTCACAAAAAAAGGAAGGTTATTTAGTAAGAAAGTAGTAGTTCTAATTTCTCAGAAGATGGCTAATTTGGTTCAGACGAAGGCAAGGACAAGAAAAAAATCAAATCAATATTCATCAACAATATTGTAAACTCACAAAAAAAGGAAGGTTATTTAGTAAGAAAGTAGTAGCAGGTAGACCATATTTAAAAACCAAGCTATTTCAGGTGAACCTGTAAGTTTCGTCAGGATTAAATTTTAATTTGGCGACTCAATTCATAAGTAAGATTAAAATAAATTTCCTTGTTTCAAAGAGAAAACAACTGTGCATTAACACGTTTTGCAAAACACCGGTGTTGATTAGACGGAGAATTGCGATTAGTATTTCAAAAAACATTTTTTTTATTTAAACAAACACTCCAAGTTCTAGAGTACCTTCCGGTATTTGATGAATTGTAATTCATTAAATCATCGTTTTTGTCGATAGCGTTATATGAGAGCTGTATACTATTGTTAATTCAATCAATAGTGTGTCTCAGTTGTGCATTAAAACTTTACTATAGATGGTGGAGTCCTTTTATCGAGATTCTGGACAGTCGCTATAGAGAACAGCTCAAAGTCTCCATTCGCTTTTTTGAACCGACATCTGCTGATTTACAACGGTAAATACTTCTTTATTCAGTAAATTTGGAATGTAGTTTCTATTGTTCAGTTTTTAACTGATGCTAACTTCATTGCTATTTAATGCATGAATTGACCGACTGACAGATTGATTTTTGATACTTTTTTGCTTTATATTTTATGGTGGTTATTATCAGATTTCGCTAAAAATAGACAGCCCTTTGAAAACGTTGCAGGTTAAATTAAGATTCAAAACTTTTTGCACTGTTTCTGTACCTTCATTTTGAAGTTGTCTGCTTGTCAGCTTTAAACGCAATCATCAAGCATTTCATTTGAGAAGAAATCCAAAAAGCTGTTGTCAACGGGTAAATCTGATATACCACAAAATAACAACGATAAATAGGAACAAGCTCTTTTTTCTAACTTTAAAAACAATAACCAGAAAAAAAAAAACGTTTTTGTTAGTATAAACCGAAAATTGCATTTTTTGACACTGCTTCATAAGGTTGAAGTATTGCGTATTCGAAGTAAGTCAGGTTACAGCTTCTTGGATTGGCATAAAAGAGTTTGAATAAACAGTTGCCAGCCATCTTGATCTAAAACAATGAATGATAATATGTATAGGTAATAAGATGGTTTCGAGTCCAATTTGGAAATAATGTTTTCAATAGTTCGTAATTTGATGCACTCTTTGAAAAACAAGCGAGTGCAAATTGATCCAATTTGAATGAGAAAGCATTTTATTACCTTTTAATGATACACTTGCAAAAAATTAAACCATTTTGTCGAATTCTAAAAACATTTGGTTGAGATTTTGATTCCAATTTGAACGAGCGCCGTCGATGATATACATGACGTGATGATGTCGTCATTGCGCGCCCGCTCAAGTTGAAAACTTGAAAACTTGAAAACTCGCTAAGTTTTTTAGTAAATTTCTTGAGTATTTTTGTAAAATTTCAAACTTTTTGCAGATAGAAATGTTCAGAAAATTAAAATTATTCTCTAGATACTAAACATTCCCCAAAACATTTTTTGTTTTAGGGCGTATATTGTCTTTTGAATCAAGTTGTAATTTGCAATGATATTACAAATTTTTGCACTGGTGTTACAGCTTTTAGTACTGATATTACGCCTGAACTGCATTGCTAGACATGTTTTAACTGCAATAAGCGAACAAGTGTACTTTAAGGGTTTCACTGCATGTTCTCAACCCTATGGGTTGTATCCCTTGTATTCATCGCATATTACATAATTAGGGACGGACCATTAGACAAGTGAAGGGGGAGGGGGGTGGGAGAGTTTCAACTTTGCATATTTTTTTCGGTTTGCCTATTGCCTTTTTTTTTCCTTGGGTCAGGGCCTTTTTTTGGTTGTGACGGTTTTTTTTCTGACGAGTAATGTTTGTATATTTTTTTTAAATTTTCAAACAATGTTTGGATTTTTTCTTTTTCTTTTTCACCTATCCCCCCCCTTCTCTTTCACTTTTCTAATGTTCCGTCACTTAGTAGCAAGGCATTATTTTACCGCGCATGCGCTGGACTGCTGAGCCAAAAAATTGTATTGCGGGCCTCAAAGGAATGACGCGCACAATACCTATATTGTCAAAATGGAGCTTGTTGTGTAATATTTTTTTTTACTATCGTTTGTTGTTCTTGCCTTAATTCTTTTACAGATGTAAAAAAGCAATGTACAATATAAACGTTTATTTCCTTTCTTTAATATTTAATTCATTGACATGAACAAATAAATAACCCTGAAATGTTCATTCCAGCGATTTAAATCAGAAGCCATTAAATTAGAAGGCCAGAATATCAGTGACAGGTCAATTTGAAGCCATGTTTTGGTCTCTTTGCCGAATTTTCCAGTTGTTCTCACCTAATAACATAAAAGTGTACCTAACATAGATAAGAGAACAAGTTATAACTCAGTGGTTGATGTTCGAGAATTCATGTTATGACACAAAATTAAATATTCATGAACAACAATATTCAAGGTGAATTTAAACTTCGAACCATTATAATGTCAGATCACCGATTTTGCAAATAAGTGGGATTGTAGCACACGAATTGGGAAGATAGAATTTAGAGCTGCAAGGCTATAATATTCTCTTGATTTGAAAATGGAACCGATATTCTGTCTGCCGCTAAAACCACCATCAATAATATTTCACTTGAAAACCCTAATAAGCCTAATTTTACCAACAATAAGTTTCACATCAAAATGATAAGGATGAAATTAGGGTCTCATCAGGAGAAATAAATCAGTGGTTGTTGCCCTCCAATAAGATAATTTTCCCGTTTGATATAAGCTATAACTTCTCCAGTGTATAATATCGAGAGATTTCAAACCGAAGCACAATCCATTTCTGATAATACTAATTCAAAACACATTATGAAATAAAAACATATTTATCATACACTTACCTAAAATTTTTGATTAGAACCAGGTCTTTTAGTAACTTAAAAGTGATGAAACAACAGCTCTTCTCAGGCAAAAACAAGCAAAAAATGGCGAAGATTCTTCGCACATGTTCGCAGAATACTATTACTTTGACTCCGTTTGGCCTGTTTAGCGAGGCATCATCAGTTTTAAACTGTACGACTGGAACTCAAGCAATAACCTAAAAGTTAAAACTATACTGGATTTTTCTATGCTCCAAAATGTTCTAAAGGTGAAAAAAAATTCATCGGCACACCAAGCAGTTATGAAATACGACAGCGATCATTTCAAGGCCATTTCGCGCATGCGCAGGTAAATTAATAATATCTACTTGCAAAAAAATCCTCGATTCTGATCGGGCGAGTGCAGTGCAGTTGAGGTGAAACATCGGTGCAGAAAGATAGCTGTAGCACTAGTGCAAAACTAGAAAACTAGCTGGTAATACCAGTGCAAATTAATTACAACATGATTCAAAAGAGAAGCGCGCAAGATGACGCCATCAGGCGCCTTCGACGCACTATCGTTCAAATTTGAATCAAAATCTCAATCGAGTGTTTTTAAGAATCGACAAAATTGTTGAATTTTTTGCAAGTATATTAGTAAAAGGTAATTAGATGGTTTGGATTAATTTGCACACGTAAGTTTTTTCAAAAATTAAAATGCGTGAGCCCGTAATTACAAACTCTTTGAAAAACAAACTCGTGAAAACTAATTCCAAATTGAGCAAGAAGCCGTCTTATTATCTATACTAATCAATATGGAAAAGATAAACCTTTGACCCCTCTTCCCATTTCAGATGAATATGACCAGCAAAAATGCAACCCTTCCAACAGCGAAGCTGGTAGTTTGTGAATTTGATGATTCTACACGTGCCGGCTACATACAGAGCACCATTGACCTTGTCGAGTTTAGTTTTTTGCTTGCTATTTTGGTCTTGACATGGAATCTTCTACAAGCAATCTTGACAATCTTGGGCAATTTGACCGTGATCTTGACCGTGCTGGTAAACCATCAACTACGTCATGTTCCTTCCAATATGATTGTAGCTAGTTTAGCCTTGGCTGATTTGACAACGGGTGAGTTCTTAGAAATGGATCATCCCCGCGCGTGGGGCAAGAGTGAAAATAAATAGAAAAGTACAAAAACGACTGCAATGTAGATAGATTATGCTCGTGTAAGAGAAAAGAGCTAAGAAAACCGGACCACATCAGGAACCCCGCTAGTGCTATTTTTAGAAACCAGGCCGTTTCGTATGTTACCAATTCCGCTTAGTGTAAGACCTTTCTCTGAGAGAAAGACGACTGGGGAATACGTTAAGGTCATTCCGTAGTTTTGCATTGCACCCATTTCTGCAATGTTTTAAAATTAAGAAAATTCATCTTTTAAACAAGCAACGGCTCAAAAAATATTATTGTACAGAGTTTGAGGAAGTTTCTATATTGAGTTTTATTTTTACGGAATCACCTTAATCTAGCATTGCTACGTTTTTCTTTTGCAAATTTGACTGAGGAGCTCTTCTGAAGACAGCACAAAATTCGACCATTTCTTCTCTGGTCAATCTGACGAATCACGTTCCGTTCTTAAAATAACTCGGCGGCAATAAACAGACGTAACGGAGCTTAAGATGTGTGCAAAGCCCAGTATGAGTGTTAGGTTCTCTTAGCTCATTTTCAAAATCTTAACATGTTTAACACAAAAAACGCATCGATTCTCTGATGGTCTTAAAGGGACACTGTCAATGGATGACAGTAACACTCTCGATTTGAGACACAATCAATTGCTTGTTATGGCTATACATTGCATTAGCCACATTTTAGAATGTACGGTACGAAAAACAATTTAGATATTTTTATGTATTTATTTACAAGTTTTGATTGTTTACATAAACAGAGATGTTTACAAAGATAATATATTTTTCAAAGGAAGGTGATCCAAGCTCATGTAAATGTAAAAGTGCGTGTTTGACAATTTATCGTCTACGAAAAATTAAAAATTAAGTTTGAATTTTAATTTCTACGTGTTCGTTACTTGACAAAAGGAAAGGAAAAATACAAAAGTATTTTATAATCCATCACTAAAACGTAAAAATTACACCTTTTCTCGTCTTAACGCCTTCGGCGTAATGTAACAAATGACAACTTTATTTTCCTAGGTGTTGTGCTACAAACCAGCAATGCTATGGGCATCTACGATGCTCTATTTACTAGTGACATTATCATCTGCAATCTCATATACGTCAAGTTCGTCGAGGCTGTCGGTATTGTTACTATAACAGCGAGTGTTGCCAATCTTGCAATAATAACTCTTGACCGTTACATCGCTATAGTACATGCGTTAAGATACACATCAATTGTAACCTTTGGGAGGACTGTCCACGCGTTGCTCTTAGCATGGGTATTTAGTATGGTGTTTGGTATTGGGCTTTCAGTAGTATCATCGCTGTACCGAGAGTTGTACTCCGTTCTACGACTAGTATGGTACTCTTACTTGCTAGCTGTCTCCTTTGCTATTGTTGGATTGTACATCAAACTTCATCGCATATCAAGAGACCATGCACAACGAATATTGGCTAACAGTGCGCAAGGCGTTAGCAACACCAGATCAGAAAGACGTGGCCTAGCAACCGTTTCCATGGTGTTGATAGTGTTAGTTGTTTGTTTTATTCCTTATACTGCAGTGAGGTCTGTCATGAGGATGCAGATTACCAGTTCGCCTATATTGAGCGTAGCTCGAATGATAACGTTTACCATTTTGTTGAGCAATGCAATGGCCAACCCTTTGGTGTATTTTTTTAGAAGCCGTAATTTGAGATCATTTAGCTATAAAATGCTACATTCGATGATTACAAAGTTACTACTAAAGAGATGTAATTAGTAGCGGATATTACACCGTTCAAAAAATACCGCGCGTATTTGATGATAGTGGTATTCTGCCTCTTTTCATCAAATACAAGCGTATCACGAGTGATATTCTGCCTCTTTCATTGAATACAAGCGGTATTTTGTTATTAATTCTTCGAGAATTTGGGTGTAATTTTCTATTCTTAGGAAAATAACACGTTAAAATTCCATACATGTTTCGTCGTGACCGCCATCATCAGTGGATGTTGATGTTGATTACAAGTAAGAATTACTTCAACACTGCTACTTAATAGATCATTTGGAATTTTCTATTCATAACACATCTACAAAAAATGGGAGTCCTTGATGAAGTAACTCGCTCACTTGGAACCGAACAAACACAAAATGACACAAAGCACGACGGGAAGGTTGAATGCAATTATTTAATAGCATATATGCTACTAATTAATTGCATGGATTAAAAGAAAATTCACATCCAATCAACCAATCAGAAACGAGCCTTATTTGTAGATGTGGTATTGGCAGGAAAATCAACTGAGGGATCAATCATTAACTATTGGAGAAATGGAAATGATGTAAATTTTAAAAGCCGTGAATGATTTTTCTAGTACCCCTTTGTTTAAGGGCAATTTTAAATAGATCGATGTAAATTCTCAGATGTCTTTGCATAAAAATTTGTGATAGCCCCCTTTTTGCACCGGTTCCCCTCTCCCTTAACTTCCCGATAATTAATGACCGGTCCTTATTTGTCGATAGATTTTCATATGTATTGTAAGATAGTGCTTACACTCACTAACTTGAAAAAAAGAAGAAGAAAAAATGAGAGCGAATGCCTGATGTCGGTTTGAAATTGCTTTACTAAAATGTATTGATAATGCAACAAAATTTGATAGACCTTTTCGCGGATGCTGTACAACAACCTCAGCCTCAGCCTAGACAGCAAGTAACTATTCTTAGGAATTAGATTCCAATCTTAATCCTGGCCATTTGTTCATCAATGTGTGGATTCCTCGCATTACCACGGACTGTAGTCAAATTCTAAAGAATAATTACAATGCTGTCGAGGCTGAGGTTGTTCTGCAGCATCCGCGGAGTCGTCTATTCAACACAATTTTAACTTTCTTTGCTTTCTTATAATAATAATTAATGCGTTATGGTGTGTCAGTTATTTCTGTTTTCCACTGGAAAACAACCAGCACCTAACATTCTATCCCAAGTTTTTTTTTAAATAGGTGTAATCAAAACCCATTTCGCCAGTACATGCCGTATCGTACATTAATCATAATTTCTAAGAAAACGACTAAAGCGTCTGCTGTATTGTAGATACTCCTAAACCTTTGTACGCTAGATGATATCTTATACTAGTACTAGCTTCAAATAGGTATATATTCATGTGTCAAAATCAACGATATTGATTAATAAAATAATTTAAGGAATGTAGCCTATTTTTCATGTAATTATTTCACAATCGCCGCATCGCTGAAACTACGGAGTATCGGGCGATCGTGAGGAAATATATGGAAACCAGACGCTATCGCCATCGCCGACGATCTCTGGAAAGTGTTTCCATATAATCACTGACAATCGCTCACATTTTCAGCAATCCTGGGATGGACACCAGGCTTAATCATTCCCGTGATTTCTAATAAGTATTCTAAATTAAAGCCCAGTTTGCATATCGCTCAAAATGATGCCAGCGATCGATCCGCGATGATATGGAAACACTTTTCAGCGAAGGAAACATATGGAAAAAATTGACACCGATTGTCGGCGATCGTCGCAATCAGTAACTTCAACGATCCGGCGATCATGAGCGATTATATGGAAACCAGGCTGAAATAGATATTCGTTCACACCACTGAAAGTGTTTAGGCTTTTTAGCATATAAATAAACCAGTCTACGCCGCAGTCTTCTACAGAAAATGTACAGGACAAGCGTGTTTGTTTTAGTTGAGTACTCAATTCAGGTTACGTTACACCTTATTTCGCGTTAGCCGATTGGCAATTTTCTGAACTCCAAGTTTACTACTCTGGGACTGGGTGCTTATTTCCACAGACTTGTTAAGCCCTACTAGATTATATTTCCACAAAGCACTTTACTTCTGAAAGAAGTTATGTAATATAGCATGATTGTCAACCTTCAATAAATCAACTAAAGTTAAGTGATACATTCTCTATAGTTTTGACCAAAATCGACATTTTGAATCAAGTAAAATAGGAGACTCCTTGTAATAAAACATGCAACGCCGTTAGAAATAACTTTGAAAACGCAGTAGAATCGAAGTGTGGAAAGATAATTTTCTCTTTCAAGATTTTAATGTGGAGCGAGCAGATTTAAAGTCCGTAACACTGGAGGGAGCTTCATCCAGATAATACGCTCCCGCAGCGTGCTCCAAAAGCAAAACTCCCTCGTACGCAAAAAAATATGCCCTTTCGTCGCCCGCGATAACTTTATTTTCCGAGACCCATTGAGTTATTTGACATGTGGCTCTCACACTAGTGATACATGTGAAATCAAGTCAAACTCGTCGAAGTCACATTAACCAAAGTGAAAATGAGTAAACACTGTAAAGCGACAGTGGCTGAAAGTCAAACTCACAAATTGAAGCCAAGTCAAACTTGACAAACGTGATTAAGCCTCTCTCGCTGAAGTAAAAATGGCCAAAAGAAGAACTCTTCATTTTGTCGTAGGCGTTAATCGAAGTTGTTAATTTTCAATTCGGCTTTTCGACTTTCGACTGACATCTGTTGGTTGCCGTAGAATACACAGATAGCAGAAAGTAGACTTACACAAAAGACAGATATTTATAATATCCAATGCAAGATCATCCAAGTCTTCCATTAAAACAAAACAACTCTCGCAGTACATCAATACATTCATCCGCAGTATACCGTTCTAGCAGAGAAAGATAAATAATGAAACTCGCTGAGATGCTCGTTGAGAAATCAATGTTGAAAACAGACATGAATTACAAGCCGTTTTCGAAGAGATCGATTTGGAGACAAAGATTGGCAAATTCGCAAGCACGAGAGAAAGTTTGTGCATCGATAGAGAAGGAAGTAGAAGATGTTAATGACATCAACGCCATTATGCTCTTCAAAGGATGTGCATCGAAGAGAACAATCGAACATTGTGATAAACGAAAACATTACAATGCGACATGCAACGTAAGAACAAGACAATGACACTTCAGATAAACAAAAACGACGAGCCAAACACACCCAAAACCGATAAAGAAATGATCTAAACGAAACTTTTTCTGATATTTGACAGGTTTGGAGTTGATAACCATAGATTTTTGCCTCTAAATACAAGGTGTTTTCGGTTATTACGCGCGCAAATTCGAACATTAAATTCAAATTAAAAACATGTGCAGGACTATCTAACTCCTGGAAGTATGTTTACTTTTCCTCAGACTAAAAAAAAACTCGCACTACTGGCACTACTTGGAAGTGTCTTTAATCTTATCGCCTACTATGTTTTTGGTGGTCCATTAGACATTATTTTATTTTGTGTGGCATGTAAACGAAGTGTTCCTTCTCTAAAACATTCAATTTTAGCGCTTCTGGAGGTTGTTTCTAACTATTAAAATTGCGAATTAATCAAAATCCTACCTGTAAATTGTTTTAATTTCTTTATAATATGGTTATATAAAATCCTGTAATTTGATTGGCCGAGAGGAGTTGTTATTTATCCCAAGCAGTGGTATTTCTGGCGCGAGAGAGTGGTATTTCAAAATCACTATAGTAACCACTATTGTAAATTTTGTTCATTAAACGATACAAAGAGATGTGCTTGTGACCAAAAGCAAATTTTGATCATTACTTCTGTTTGAAAACCACAGTCGGCAAGTTCTGAAGTTTTCTGATAAACTTGAACAAAAACAGCAAAGAAAACACAGTTTATCAATCAAAGTAACATTTATTCAATATCGCACTTACATAAAGGTAATTTCCATCGATGATTTGTTTGTTTACACGATAACTGGAGTATTTATGAAGGCAAATCCTTATTACTACTTGCAAGACCGACTTTTCACGAGAAAGCTTTTCGGATGTCATCTATGTGTCAGTCAACTGCTCTCGACCAATCAGCGAGCGAGAATTTACTTGAGTTTTGTGAAAAATGATGGTGCTTGATCAAAATTGCAGAATTTTATCAAACCATTTTATAAACAATTAAATTAAAAGATATTTGGCATTAATACCACGAGTGATATTTCAAAATTGTTAACCAAAATTTCACGAGCGTTAGCGATAAGACAATTGGTAATTGGAAGGGAAAAAACATAAATTGTCACTTCAATAACTTCAATTTCTAAAGAAAATATCTCATTAACCACAACACACATGATATTCTTTTAGATAAATGTCTTTGAAGGTACTAGAATTTAAATATCTTTTTTTCAAGGGCATAGCAGTTGAAGCATGAATAATCGTGGCAGATTTTCAAGATGGCGCCCCGGAATATATCAGTATAAAAGTGCATTTTTAAGGTCAGTTTTGCAAAGATTAAATGTTTTTCTCGCAGTAAAAAGTTTATCGGAGGTGGATGATCGCTAATTTTGTTTCGGCCTTTGAAAGTGTTTGTTTTTCAAACTTCGAATTCGTCAGTAACATGCGCAGCGCTCGATGCGCAATGACAATAGAAGGCACGTGTTTAAATACATTTTTTTTTACTTAAAAGACATACAGCCAGCGCCCAAACAGCAACTGGAGTCGATTACAAAAGTGACCTACAACGTTTAGCACGTGGACCAATTTTTTTTTTCGCTTATACTAATGGAGGAAAATTGATATTTCCAAAATAACAAAGAGCATAGATGTTCAAATATTGGCAAACATTGACTCCAACACAAGATTTGACAGTTAAATGTTAGGTACAGGAATGGGTTCAACAGGTCTTCGTAAAATATCGCCGGTGCATCGGATCTTTTGCTAATGAAATGAATTATATATCATATATATCAAGGTAGATAGCTGAAGAAAATGACAATGTTGTTTTTATTTCGAAATCGTGAGTTTTGAATGAAGAGTGAAAAGCTAACAAAGGACTACGTTTGGTCGGATTGCTCAAATGTTAATCCATCACAATTGTGGCAAGAAAATCGTGTGAGGGACTTCTTCAGACATCTTTTTCAGTTATTCAGCTTTAAAATGATATATGATTTATTCAAATATGAGCACAATATCCGACGCGCTGCCGATATTTTTGTTTTGTTGTTTTGTTGTTGTTTTTTTTTAGTTTTTTTTTTTTTTTTTTTTTTTTTTTTCGAAAAGACCCCATGAACCCTTCCTGTATCGTTAACAACAGCACCTCCACTGAAAAGCTCTATCATTTAAAAGAAATGCCAATCGAAAGTTGAGTGCCTAATATACGAAACATTCTACAGCAAAATATCTTCGACTCTCAAAACTGTTCGTTTAATTGTTATCTTTTTTCACATTATATTGTAAAATATTGTATTGTTCTGTTGAACTATATAATAAGCTCCATTAAAATTCATATTTGATTCGATGCTTGATAAAGACATCGGATGATGTCGAAACGTGAATGAAAAATGAATCTTGTTGCATTTGTCTTTCTTATTAATTTAATGAAATAATAAACTTTTTCATAGCGGAGCTCCGCGCGGGCCGAAGGCCCGCGCAAGCGGAGCACCATAATTAAGAAAATATGGTAAACCATGAAGCTCATTTGAAATCGACCACAGGAAGCCCGGAATTCGAAAATACGTACAACGTCCGTACATACATACATACGTCCGTACGTGTACACTCACGCGCAAACTTGCTGACCAGTTTTAGTGAGCCGAAGTTTTCGCGCCAAAACTTTGACAAATTTTTGACTCGTGACATAGGACGCGACGGTAGGAAATTTGCTGTCCTCGACACACTACGCACACACAAAAAAATTAATTAGCAAATTATTTTCAGTTTACTAAAACCTTAAAAAGACTGGTTTTCACTGTTTAAAACTAAAAAAAAAAATATTTCTACAATGGACAAGAAGAAAGAAACTGGTAAAGCTAAGCCGCTGGTTAAAAGTGTTTTGACCGAGTAAAAAAACAACAACAACAACAAAGACTAGGAAAAGAAATACGAAGGACTTTCAACGAAGAAAAGCAAAGCGAGCTGAGCGAGAAAGAAAGCGTCAACTGACAAGTGTAGAAGAAATTTTACCTAAGCAGATAGTAACTGGTCAACAAAGGCAATCATAGAAAACTTTAGCGAATCATAAAAAGACAATTTTATAAAAGGAGGAATCCTCAGAAAAAAAATCAAAAGGAAAAGGACAAGATACGAAAAGACTGAAGGCGCTCCAGGATTCATTCAACTGAGTCAAATGGCTTTGGAAGAAGAAAAAAGCAAGAGATCAGTAGTCATCTGTCTCTGGTAAGAAGCGAAAACGTAGTATTATTTTTGCTTTAATTTAATCACTAAGAAAGAAAGAAAAATTTACAAAAATAAATCGATTTTAATTCACAAGCAAGAACAGTGGTCGATTCGTTGACATAGCAACCGCAAATCTGTCGTAAAAGAAACTGGCGGACTACTCGTGTGGAGTGTCGGCTGTCGTTAACGTTGGCTGTAAAAGCAGTCCTTTATGGATTTGCACAATTATTTCAATGACCTTTTGTCCTTTGTAAATTAGTATTATCACTGGAGAAGTGCAGGTTAGTGTTTTCTCTCCAACAATACACTTTTATTTCTGAAATTCTCATCGTGAAGTCTTTCTTGAGCCAAGTTTTGTTTACAAACTTACCTTATTATATAAGCCTTAATACCTTGTAGAGTAAAATGTCTGTCTTTTAAATCATGTAAATTTATTTGCCGGCTGATTACGTACAAAATGTACAATTTAAAATGCTCAAAATGTCCTCATTAGTTTTGAAAACAAAATTACTCTACACTCGCGTTTCTAGTTTTTCTGTAGTTGAGAAATTATGTTTAAGAATTGCCTTGAAATATATATCGCCAAGAAAATATTATGCAATTTGTTAAAAAAGCCACTACTTAAGTTTTGACATTTTTATTTGAGAAAATAACTTAAAGCTTCATTTAATTCATTTTGAGAAACTCAGATAAGAGATGAGTCGTAATATTCTAGAACATGAGTTTATAGTGATGAGCTGTTATTGCAAAGTATATGTACAACTGAAACCATTATTACATCTTTAATAATGTGTATGAGGGTAAACAAATTACATTTATGGATAAGTGACATTGATAGATACTATTTACTATTTAGAACAACATAGTGCTGATTCAACAATGGAAAACAATGCAGTTAGCATAAAATTGTATTATTTAGCATTGCTAATCTTTGACAGATTTATTGTTTTTACATAAACATATTTTAAACTAAAATTAAACTTTAGTACATAAATATAATTTCTCATCAATTCCAATTAAACAAATGAATGAAAAAAAATCCAAATTCTGTCATATTTCATGGACATAACCAACCACTACAGCAACAATGTTTATCTTAACTAAAATTACTAGCTATATTTGGTATGTGATTTTCCCATTGTATGAGCAGATATTTTACAAGTTACAAGTCTTACAAGTTAAGATTTTGCAATTTTGTGAGTTTTTAGATTTGCATATCAACAGAAAAAAAGATACAAAATGGCAATATTAGCTCAAAACCAAAGTTTTTAGACAGTGGAGTCTAATTTGGCTCAAATCCCACTTGACTACTGCATTGTTTTAAAATCATTTCTCTTTTTGACATTAACATAAAAAACTGAGCAAATAAAAAAAGAGAAAACAATTTAATGTTCAATTTAAATTAGATTTTTTTTTTGTTAGCTGTAATCTCTTTATTTAGCTGTAATCTCTTTATCAGTGTTTTGCAGGTTATGTGTGTTTGTTTAGTATTTTTTTTAATCAGAAACTGTAACAGTTATATTTGATATTGAAGAATAAATGAAAAATTGCTGCTTGTATTTGATAAGAGAGGCAGAGGAAATAACCCAAAATGGTAAAATATGTACATGATACTTTCATTAATTCTTCTTAAATGGTGAAATTTCATATATAAATTTTGCACTCTGACACAAAGTGAATTTAGAGGTCTTCCAATTTTCATTGCATTTCACAAAGTCAATAAAGTCATTTTGTTTGTTTGATTCTTCACAGGTAGAAATGGCAATTTTCCTGAAGACAGACTGGGCATTTCTTCACTATTAAAGACCACAAACATACAAATTGATATTTTATCTCTTATATCTTTATTATACAATTGTATTATAAAGATATAAGAAAATAATGATCTCTCAAAACAGGTTGCAAAACAATGTACAATTTTAACTGAATTTAAAATATTATTGAACATCAACATACAGCTGTTCTTAAAAAGATTGTGGAGTTGAAATACTGATTTAGTAAATAACAATATTATTTGCATATATCAAGTTTTTTTAATTTTTTTCTAGTTTTTAATACAAAGCTGCCCATATTATATAGTTACATAGTTATTATAATTATGTGAAGAAGCTATTTTGTAAATTTTGACTCATCATTTCTTAAAAAATAAAAATCATGAAATATGCAAATTACTTTGCTATTTACTAAATCAGTATTTCAACAAGACAACCATATCAAGAACAGCTATATCTATTATAATATGATCAACCTAATTTGAGTTTTGTTGTTATATGTTTTTACTGCTCTCAACCCCAGAGTAAAATGTGTTTGCAATGGATGGGCACTATGTTTCAAAATAGTTTTTTTTTTTCCAGGCTATTTATTTATCGACCGGTTGTTCATATCAGCCAGGCACTTGTAAATAATTTAAATTATAATTATAGATTTAATTATAATTTTTACTTTACTGATTTGTTGTAGCTGTATTAATTTTTGCAGACAATAAAGACTACAAATGTCATCTATATTTGCTGGTGTTCTGATAAGCAAAGGCTATCAGAGTGACAGGGTGCATTAATTCATTTTTGTGCAGAAAGGAAGGGGGGTTAATAGCTGAAATAGGGGTAGGTGTTCAGGTCATATTTCTGTAAAACACTTAACATTAAAGTTGCTGCAAAGGGAGCATTTTTGTTTTGCCACAAAAACATATTAAATTATATAACATTGTGCTCGCACCAACTAAAGTTATCCGAATAATTATATTGATTATAGCCATATTGTTGGAGCTCCGCTATTAGGTTTACCTAATTTTTATATTATTTTGTTACTCTCGTATAAAAGAAATATCAGGAACAGGGATTCACTAGAAGTTCGTACGTTGTTCAGCACAAAAAGCGTAAAAAACAATTACGAGGTTAAATATTATATAAGAATTTGTATATAATTTCTTGCCGAGGACTTTGTAGAATTGTTTGGGTGTGTTTTGCTGATTTTCAAATGTTTATATCTTAAAAAAATAAAAATAAAAACATTATACTTAGTAAGGTTGATTTGATTACGAAATTTAGCGACAAAAATTCTTAAATGTTTAATAAATATAAAATATAAAATACACGACGTTTCGATGCTAGCTAATATCATTATCAAGTGATACGTATTTCTTATCACTTATTTTATCACGTTATTTTTCGTGATAATTAATTGGCATCAAAGGTCTAATGCACCGGTTCGTTAACGCCAAGAAATTTGTGCGATTATTGTTTCAACATCTTATCGCTTTGGAAATCACATCACAATTTAATTGGCCCGTTTTTTATATTTTTCTTAAAAACAGTCGTTGCTCATCAAGGCTGCGTTCATCGGCATATCTCAAAAGAGAAGGGGGGAGCAGAGAATATTTCAAAAATGCGTCAAATCCTTAAGATCTTCCTACTCTAGAGAATATGAGATAAGAGACCTTATCCCTGGACCCCATCAGGGGCTCTACTCTTCCTGCTATTGTAACCAATCTCTACACTTTTGTCTTGAGATGTTTTCACGATACGACCGCGCCTCTTGCAATCTCGTTCCGTTCCCGAAATAAATTCAGTTTAAAAAAAGGGTTAAAAGATCCCCTGATGAGTGTAAATCCCAATACGGAGGATAAGCTCTCTTATCTCATACTCTCTTGTGCTACTTGTCAATAAATATAGGACCACTCTTCATTGGTAAGTGAAATATTACTAGCTAAATGAAATTGGTATTTGAATGATTAATATGACATGTAAATAATAAAGTAAATAAAGTATAAAAATTCAACTTAAATGTTTAGATAAAACTATCAAATTCACGAGTTATATGATTGTTTATTTGTTTTTTTGAATTTCATATATGTTAATTGTTAATTTTGATTGATGACCATTTCTCTGAAATTTCTTGGGTAATTTTTTACAATCATTAGTCATTTTTTAATCATTAAAAACATAAAAAACAGGAACTGCCCAAAATATTACATCTCCCATCAAGCTTTTTTTTGAAAATTACGATCGCCAAAAATATCCTCTGCCTTACTTCCCCCTCCCCCCTGAGGTATAGGCAGCCTTATATCAACTGTAAGCAGGTGACTTTGTATTTTGGTTTGCACAAATAAGTCTTGAACAACCCGCTTAATCAACGACATCACTTGATTGCCTCAATTAATGTTTGAAATTAGAAAACAGATGGCTTATATTCGTTTGTGATCACATGACGATTTAAAAGCTCTATGATAAAAGGTGTGCTGATTTTCATTTGTAGTTGGATAATCTTTTCACTATGAACGCATCGAATTTACTCCTAAACTTGACAGTATCTAGTAACTGGACGATGGCCGCAAAATGCCCAGGAATCATTGTAACTTCTACCTTAGCATTCATAATAGCTTTAACTGGTCTGGTAGGGAACGTTGTGGTCATCCGTTTCATTCGGATAAGACTGAGAAGACGCAAAACTCCGGATCGAATTCTTCTGCTTCATATGTCGATAATTAACTTACTTGGTATTTGCTTTGGCCTTCCTCTTTATTACGCAGACATCGAACTCTTACCGATAGCTGTCACTGAGCTGCAGAAAGACGTTGCGTTTTCTATATGTTTTTTACATATCTTTTTCCTGTTTTTCTGCATGCAGACTGAGCTGATCTTGTTGGCAGTACTGTGCGTTGATCGCTATGAAACAATCACTAAAATCCCTCAAGCCAAATGGTTGACTTACGCTAGAGTTCGTTATATCATTGCAGCGATATATGCCACTATATTCGTAGCAATTGGTTCAAGTATTTCTGATTACGCCGTTACTTACAATGGTGATAAAAGTACAATGATCTGCAGCAAGAGTACCCCTTTGAAGTCCTATTCAACGTCAGATAAAAAGATATCAATAATAGCATTGATAGTCGAGACTGTCGTAGTTATAACACTCGGTCTTACTGTTGTTACACAAAGTCTTTATAGAACAGACAAGTATATCAAGAAACACGTGGCTACGGTGAAGGCTACTTTAGGTGAACAGAGTACAATCAAAGAACTTCGTCTTATGCGAATAGCTCGGGCTTTTAATTATAACTACAATTTGGTATGGACTGTGTATGGCATAAGTCAAGGTGTAAAAAGTGCTTTACCACATTTACCAGCTATAAACTGTTTCTTTATTTCCAGTAAATTATTTTCCTATTCAGTATTTTCAACTGTACCTCTTCTGTATATAGTTATGGACAAGAGAATATATATTCCGTATTTCAGAGCCAATCTTGTAAACAGCTCACAAAGAGCTTCACAAAACGCAAACAACTAGCATTGAACTATCTGTAAATCTAGGAAAATAACTTCATCTTGAATTCTTGATTTTGCTGAATAAGACCTCAAAAATAAAAAAAACCTGTTTAAAACAAATAGCCAAAAAATGTATAATAACTTGATACTGTAGTATAACCGAAATTTGATTACATATCTCGATATAAATGTAATGTAGTTCTGAAATAAAAATTAAATGGGGAAACGATATACTCGTATACAATGAGAGAACGTCAATGGGGAACGTCAATGGGGAACGTCACTAACGGGTACGTTAAGTTGAATCACTAACGAGAGTATCTCTGCTAGCACGGGGAAGCACGATAATTGACCTCTAAACAAATCATTTACACATTCATTTATTCAAGTTTTACCGATAACTAAAATATAGCAAGAATAAATAGTCCAGATCATGGTTAATAGAGGTAGATCGTTAGGAAAAGTCTTTGTTGTACACCTTTTTCAAGATTGGTAGTGCACAACCGGCTTTTGTTTTAGCATTGTTTTAGCCTTCTTTTAGCCTATCCGGGACGAGTGACCAAACTGAAATCTTTCTTTTGGCTTCCAGTCTTAAATAGTTAAAGATTTCTGATGGATTTTTGAACATTCCTCACCATAATCACGTAGCTACAGTGGCGGCGGAACAGTAACAGCCATGGGGGGGCACTATAATCCCCCACCCCTCCCCTCCCCACCCCTACCCCAAAATCACAAAACAATTGTTTTTTAACTGTGTAAACTCATGCATTAATGTCTTTTAACCAATATTTTGTGGGGGGGCCCGTGCCCCCCCCCGGCCCCCCCGGTTCCGCCGCCCCTGAGCTAGACAATGTTTATGATTAGTTATTCTGCAGTTTCGGATGGAAGTAAGTAAAAAATTGTGCATCCTCGGACCTGTTCAACATCAAAAGTGAAACAAAGACATATAACAAAAGGTTTCTTAACCATCTCCCTCTACTCCCTCGCCATGAGCACAGGATATGTGCGCTATATAAATAAAGATTATTACTAACTATGTCCAGATAAATCAAAGAAAATACACACAATAAGAGAAACTAAAGACTAGTACTAGTGGTGAGGAGAACAAAGGCAGGGCGTAGCCTCAATAAATATGCTACCTGTGAAATAAACTGAAAAACAACAACAGAAAAATGACTTATTTATACTGTCATATACTGTCGTGTTTATTTATTGCAAAATAGGTGAAAAACGGAAAATTATTATCCTTGTAGAAATTGGCATTTCATATTATTGTTATGAGGCAATTGTTAAAAATTCAATTTTAGTGTTGATTAATCTCTTCTTAAATCTTACTTTTAGTGGGTCATCAGGGTTTTTCTAATACGCTCCGATCAAAACGTCAATTATCACTTTGCGCGATTATTGTTTTGACATCTTATTCTTTTGGAAATCACATCACAATCTAATTGACCCGTTTCTCTAGTTTCTTCCTAAAAGCATTCTTTGCCCAATCATTAAGGCTGCGTTCCAAATGTATACCTTGGGTGGTGACGGGGGAGGGGAGCAGGGGATATTTCAAAAATACGTCAAATTTCTAAGATCTTCGTACTTCATGTAAAAAAGCAATTTTGCACCTCCCCCCTTAACAAGAAGAAACTTTTTTCCCCGCCATCCACCAAAAAAAACATCAACATGGTGAATGTCATACGCCAGTAATTGGAAAATTTCAATAAAAGATTCATTAGCAAACAAGCATGAAAATTTACTAAATTGCAATTGGTATTTGAATGCTGAATAAAATAGAGAGCAAACACGCTCCTTTTAGTGAGCTATTTTCAAAAACACCATTAAAAAACTTGGTTGGTTTTTATTTTTGAAGAAATGAAGAATAATTTATATTTCCCTTCCAGAGCGTCTAGCGGCCGCGAAAATTAACTCAAAATAGTGCATTTTTTGTTTTGGCATAAGTCAAATTGTATATAAAATGCTTTTCCGTGTTTATCAAATATAAACTGCTTTTTTTTCATTTCCAGTAAATTATTTTCCTATTTAGTATTTTCAACTGCACCTATTCTGTATATGTGGACAAACGAATATACATTCAATATCTTAGAACCAATATGTTAGAGCCATTCTTAGAGCTTCATAAAACGCAAAGAACTTGCATTGAACTACCTGGTGGAAAATCTAGGAAAACGCCTTCATCTTGAATTCTTGATATTGCTGAATAGGAAATAAATAGAAACCCTGTTTAAAACAAATAGCCCAAAATGTATAATAACTGGATACTGTAGTAAAACTGAAATTTGATTATTTATATTGATATATTGTAATCTAGCTTTCAAATTAAAAAAAATAATGAGAAACAATATACTCGTATAACAAGAGAGCGTGTAAATGGAGAACTGCTCTAACTGACTGATCAGTTGAAAATGGTCTTTTGTCTTGCGTGTATTCATTAGCGGAAAAAAATATTTATTTATATACTCACTTATTCAAGTTTCAACAATAATTCAAAACAATGAAAGAATAGACGACCAGATAAATCAAACGAAACTACACATAACAAGAGAAAATAAAGAGTAGCATAAAGGTTAACCAAACAACAACAGAGCGCAGCCACAATTTAGCCCGGGTGTGTGTGGGTGGGGGAGGGGGGGGGGGGGGGGGGGGTGGGTTTAAACGATCGGGGATGTTCGTCGAAATTTTTCAAAAATACCCCTAAAAGATACATGACGTTTTTCAAAAGGGCGTGACTTCGCAATTGTTTCATCTCTGAAGATACCAACATCATGAGTTTCAGTGCTATTCAAGCCCTAAAAGATGTTAAAAAGTGAGAATTTGGCAAATTGCATATTTTAAACCCTAAAAGATACCAAATCGCTGATTTTAACCCCTAAAAGATACGACGAGCACCCCGATCGTTTATCATCAGAGTCCCCCCCCCCCCCCCCCCCACGGGCAATTTAGGTACTGTCTGATCATGCAGGGGACCCTGAAAGTCGATGTTCACAAAATGCCTTGTAGCGCGCGAACTATTAAACTTACTACTATATAAATATCAATTTTCTAAAAGCTGAAAAAAATGGAGATTACATTAGTATAAAATTAATAGTAATAAAATTAATTCTTATTTTTTAGATAAGTGTTTTGTGTTATTCGACCGCCTATTTCCGTGGAGTTCCAGAAACACGAGATTTTAATCGACTGTGTTGAATTTTCCACCGATGAAACTTGATATGTCGACACAAAAAGATTGTCTCAGTTTTTTTATATCTTGTCGCGCTTGCGAGTGTTTATCGATTTATGCCAAAAATGACGTTTTCAAACTTTACAGCCCAATTTGTTGTATCGCGACACGCCGTTTCAAAACGGAGCTTGCTCTGATCATGACTCGTTCTGTCGTAAAACTCATAAAACACTCACTGAAAAATAATCAGTCAAATTAAAACAATTTTGATACCAATGCAATCTCTGTTTATTCAGCTTTAGGGAATATATACTTTTATAGTCGTAACTATAAGACGCTATAAGACGTTTTTTTCTATCGCAATAACACCCAAGAAAGTCTAATCCATTCATTTATCACTTTCAATTTATGTGCAGCGTTTCATGCTGGGTTGCGCTCGTTTTAATGATCAGACTTTAACAAGATCAGATAACAGATAGGACTTCAACATTTATTTAACTTTAAGGAAATATAAACTTTTATGGCCGTAAAGCCGGAGCTCCCGCAACATGCTTCCGGAGCAAAGCTCCCTCGTGTGTGCCAACGAAAAATATTTTGCGCAACAAAGGGAGCAAAACTCGGGACCAAAAAGATTGTTGCGCAATACATTTTTCGTTGGTACACACGAGGGAGCTTTTCTCCGGGAGCATGTTGCGGGAGCGTGTTGCAGGAGCAAGCTCCCTCGTGTTAACCGATTTTGATATGAGGGAGCAAAACCCGGGAGCAAAATGTTTGTTGTGCAACATATTTTTTGCATGAAATCGTTAGTACACACGAGGGAGCTTGCTCCTGAAACACGCTGCAGGAGCAAGCTCCCTCGTGTGTACCGGCCTTTAGGGTCCCCTGATACCTTGAGATGGATTGGATATTCTGCCATGAAAAAAAGGAAAACTTTCATATTTCCATATGAAAATGATATATAAAAATTATTTTATTTTCACCTGTATTAGTCAGTTGCATAATATGAGAAAATGCAAAAACGGTAAAAAAAAATCAGCGTTAATGAATGCCAATTGTTAAGAATTCAATGCTAATGTTGCTTAATTAATCTATTCTTCGTTGTAAACGTTCAGCTGGTCACGGTTCTTCATTAGCTGATCAAAACGTTCGTTATCAGCAAGTAATTTGCACGAATATTGTTTCAACATAGAGCGCATGCACTAATAGTGTGCAACATAAATACCACTAAATAGTGCTATTTTATGCTAATTCTATTGTCTTATTTTGTTTAATTAGTGCTATTTACTACCAAATAGTGACAACTGTTGCACACTTTTAGTGTTTGCACTCTATTATCGTGGTAAATTTAAAATCCCAACACAGCTGTTTAGAATACAAACACCTGATAACAGCCAATTTCAAGCATTGACTCAATGCAACCTGAGTGACTTTAAATGTCCCATTTATAAACCAAGCCTGTGGTATCGTCACTTCTCTAGCTTGCGTAGTGGCTCTTTGGGACGGGGATTGCAGAGATTTACATTTTTCAGATTAATTGTCAGTTGCGGGCACGCCCGTTCTTTGAGGCTTATGTTCTGGAGTCTCTTTCGTTGCCGCAACTTTCACCGTAAATTAATTTGCGGTGAAATATACTAAAATGAGAGAGACTCTACCAGCAGGGAATCTTTACACAAGTAAAGGAACGGTCATTATTTATCTCCTGGGGGTGATCATTTACAATTTGGAAAGGCTAAACTCGGGACCTTAAGTCGCTTAAAATCGTTCAAAATTGCTTATAATCGCTCAAAATTGCTTATAATCGCTCAAAATTGCTTATAATCGCTCAAAATTGCTTATAATCGCTCAAAATTGCTTATAATCGCTCAAAATTACTTACAATCGCTCAAAACTGCTTACAATCCCTCAAAATTGCTTGCAATCGCTCAAAATTGCTTGCAATCGCTCAAAATTGCTTACAATCGCTCAAAATTGCCTAACATCGCTCAAAATTGCTTAAACTGAACGAATCGCTCAAAATTGCTTACAATCGCGCAAAATTGCTTAAAATTGTTTAAAATCGCTCAAATTTGCTTAAAATCGCTCAAATTTGCCTACAATCGCACAAAATTGCCTGAAATAGCCTTAAATTCGCAACAGATTATTAGTAAGACTCGATAAGACAGAAGTAATAGTAATATTAATAATAGTAAGAGAGATTGTATATAGAGTGCAAACATCAATATCTGAAAATTATTTTGGATATAATGCAAACAAGACTAGTATAAATCTAAACCATTATCAAAATATATATATATATATATATTTATATGTGTGTGTGTGTGGGGGGGGGGGATCAATTAAGTTTTCCCTACCTAAGAGGGGGGATCAACACAATGTTATGATGCTGAAGGGGGAATCTGTTAAATTTTACGGCGCCTTGAGAAAATCCTCCGCAACCCCCAGGCGACAAATAATGACCGGTCCCTAACAGAGCGGGTCGTTCAAAGCTCGATTAGCACTAATCCTGGGTTAACTCTTAAGAAAACTTTTAGAGTTAACCCTGGATTAGCACTAATCGAGCTTTGAGCCAACGGCCCCAGGATATAACAGCGTTTGTAAATACTCTTACTTTTTTATCAACAATGATATATTGCTATAAAAAAAATAAATAAATAAATAAATAAACAAACAAATAAATAAAACAACAACAAATAAAGAAAATAAATGAATGAACGAACAAACGAAAGAACGAGCGAATGAATGAGTGAGTGAGTGAGTTAGTGAACGAATGAATGATTGAACAAATAAATAAATAATTGGATAGATGCATGGATAAATATGGATGAATGGGCATACTGTATCATGTGATCATAGCAATTCCTTGTGGGTGCTCAGAGAATATTTGTAATGTAGTGCTTATATAGCGCATTTTCACCCGATGTCTCAATGCGCTTTACAATCTTTAATATTTTATAGTATGTAATCCGGATTTACAAGCATGAGGTTGATTAGTAATTAGTATGTATTAGTGTAGGCCTATCACCGAGGATGGTCGTACGTGCGTCCTCAGTCGTTCTTTTACGTCCCCCCGTTAATCGTTAATGTGTATTTGAGGCCATCAATCGGACAAGTACATAACATTTTATTGATCATTTATTCCCACGTTTAACATTTCATTCATTAGCACATTTATAGTTGGTTTGCAATTCAATAAATTTAAGAAATTTAATTTAACAAAGTGGATAAAAGTCGACATAGGAGCTGATTAGTTTTGTTAAACAAGTGCAAGATATAGCGTGAAATATAATAAAGCAATACATGTATTTTTTTATTTTATTATTTTACCAGGGCCGTAACACAGAGTGCACGTGCACCCCCCAAGAAAAGTAAAAAGGTCCGCTCCGGACCATCTCCATGTATTTTTTATTACAAGAACTTCTCTTTTAGATTTGGAATCAAGAGCACAAAACTTGAATAATCACCGAAAAGAAGACCTGTAAAGCGTAATAAGAGCAATGGATTGTAATACGAGTTTTTCGTGGGTTTTTTGAATAGTACGCCGACATTTGAAAAAGGTGACAGCTACTAATAAAAAAAAGGCTACTAAAAAACCATCAGTGGCCCAGGTTTTTTTTATGTGCACTCAGGCATCCCCCCCCCCCCTTGTAAAAGTTCTGGTTACGGCCCTGTTTACGGATGTATGAGTATAACTGGGTTTGAACTAGTTCACTGGTAAAAGATGTATGCTTTGTCGACGTCACTTCGGCTAAGTGCCTCACCAAATGTAACCAAGAAGCCCATATCAAAACTAGCATATTTCCATTTCCCTGTATTGGCGATATTTCGTCCTAATACCAGGTTTTCGTCCCATTCTGATATAGTAGCTTTCTGTGCTTCAGATTGACCAGTCATGTCTTCAACTTGAAGTTTTGTGTCTGTGTATATCCGGAGACCACTTGGATGATCCCAGGTAACTGTTAGACCAACCCAGGAATTAGCTAACATTGAACAAGAGGCCTATATATATAAATAAAGAAGGATTAGTTTAAAACTGACCTGATTGTAATGACACAGCCTACCATCTACCCTTGCAGTCGTGCTTCGAGACCAGACAGGCGACGGCCCTCCCCCAAAAAGAACCATGCGGTAATTTTATTGCAGGCTCAACAGATTTGTCGTTGGATCACGTTCGGTGATATTCCTATTTAACGTTGTTGTTGAAAAATAAGGGAATACCGGATTGCAATTGTAGATTTTACGACCCAAGGTACTGTGGGCTTCATTTTGATGAGGCCCGTGTACTAAGCGATTCACTTTATTATCTTATATTGTGTATACAACTATATTTCAAAAAACATTGTCGGTGAGAATGACGAATGGATAGCGGATGTCAAATTACACGATTGAAAAGGTCTATGGGTAATGTTTTTTCTTTAATATACAGCTACAGAATATACAGGTACATATTTTAATCTCTGTACCTTCCATGTTTTATTGAAAGTTTGCACTTCAGCGTACAGCTTTTCGTTATTAACAAATAACGATACGCCGCGCATGCCTTTATGATGTCCACCGCTATCCAAAACGAACCTGGGCTCTTGATACTTCATAGCGGTATGTCCAAATCTTATATTAGTAGCAATACTGAAGCCTTCTTGGGGGTTGATCAATGCATCTTGCTTAGTTAGTTGAGCTGCCATATATGTGGCAACACCATCAAAGGCAAGGCCATTATCTACATAACGATACCAACCGTATGCTTGTAATGGCGGATAACCAGGGACTTGACTTCCTTCAAGAGCAACCAATGACCAATAATGTGCGGGGGTAACTGATGGAGCTGTAAAGACAGTGTGTATGGAAAGCATATTTAGCCATGCACATCAACCAAGCTATATTTTCCCAACAAGCTTAAAGTAGACTTTAATCCTGGTAGGTTGGGGAGGGGGGACATGATCCAGTTTCTGACGGGGAGACCCCACTGCTACCTCAAACACCTAACCCTATTCAAGACACTAAAATCGATACCCTATTCAAGAGAAATTGATAAAATGTAGATCCTATCCATCTCATAGAGATACCATTATGTCAACCCACTTTGACTTTGTTATATTCGATTAAATCTGATTAAGTAACAATACGCGTAAGAACTAGTGAGGTTTCTATTGTTCTGCGGCAAAAAAACTTCCCCACGTAGAAATTCTTTAATTTTCACTATATTGATGTATCTAGCTAAGGGTTACACATTTCTTAAGTAAAATCTACAAATGTTGTTTACAAGACAGTGTTTCTTTGGTGTTTAATGGTTTTGTCCAATCATAATTGCTCAAAACAATGGCTAGGAGACGCTTGCTTTTCATAGTGAGTCCCACGGTAAAATTTGTATAATAAAAGTGTCACGATATCACCGGCATAGAAGATGTTTAATTTGGAATATATATGAAATTCATTTTCATTTACTATAATAGTCTGTGCACTAGAACGTGTTTAGGTGTTTTGCGGACTTCCGTTTCTAGGGTCCCCGTTACTTATACGTGTATCCCAAGGGACACAATTACAAAAGACTTATCAGTACTAGAGACACCCTTCATCGTGCCGAGAAGACGTGACTTAGTGTAGCTTTCCTTGATTCTTTGCATATAAGGATTTATAAGGAATACATTGTTGATGTGACGTCATATTTCAATGGGCTAATCGAATCCTTAATAAGACGATAGCAAACACATCTGACGGCAGGTGGTAAGAAACTGCTCACGGAATCAATGGACAAGGGTGTTTTTTTTCTTGGATTTGATAATGAGAGGAAAAATGCCCATTTCAACTAATCGCATGCAACAATTTGCTGCTCGATAATCTGAGATTTAGCGGATCTAGATGACAAATATGCAAATCTGTGATTACAGCCGTATATACGTATATGGCTACTCAAACTAGACGCTTTGTTTTGCACTTTGATTTGATCCCTTTTTAACCATTGTGCCCTTGGCACGTTTTTTTAAACTTATTCAATATGAAAAAAATGCATCTAAATACAAACGTTTTCATGAGAAGTGGTGTTCCCTCAGTTGCCTTTCCGTGAATTCTAAACTGTTGAAACTTGGTGCCTTGGCAACTGGGCCTTATGTCATTCCCTCGCGATGATTTGAAAGTATCCTCTTAAGTACCTTCATAAGCACCTCTTATAATTCAACCTACTGCTGTATATAAATGTCGTCAAGAAATTTGATTAGTACAGATTAAACCATTCTGGTGCAAAATCAAAATTCTATTATAACATGAGACGTTAAAAAAAAGATCCTAAAACGTTGTTAAACTCAACTTACTGTAATAAACGAGAAATAGTTATAGCATAAAATTTGAATGTATGATGCCCTAGGCCTACCCCGGTGACTGCCATAGGCAATTATAAGCAATTTTAGCAAACATTTGCCGAAAGGCGATTTTTGGCTATTTTGAGCGATTTTGGGGGATTACAGGCGACTTTGGAACAGAATTTTATGTACTTTTTGGGTGTAATCACACATTTTGTTATTGATAAAGAATTAACATGCCAATCCATAATTGTTACCCTCTCTTACTGTGAATTTGTTGTGCATTGAAGGCGGTGCAGGCAATTTTATGCGATTACAGTCAATTTTGAGGTATTTTAGTCAATTTTGCCCTGTCCCAGGGTAGGCCCGTATATGCCCTGAACTTCAAATGAGAGCAATTTGCACAAAACAAATTTAGTGAAATTTTTAATTGGGTAAAAGTTTATAATCTAGCAGCTACGAATTTACCTTTCTCTGGCGTTTGTAGGACTTGAATTCGCAAAAGAAATGCTCGTTGAACTACGTTGAGTGTATTGTCAAATTCGACGACAGTTCTGCTCACTCCAGTTTTCTCTCTAATACGAACAAATCAAATTCAAAATTATTTCATTCGTGATTATCGTCACTGCTAGGTATCAAAAAGGCTTTGCATATTGAGAAAATATTCAGATCAGTGACGCCATATATTCACAGTCGAGCGAGTGTATATGAAGCGAAACGACATTTGACAAAATTGTGCAATTAAAAAAATTAAAAGTTTATAATCTAGCAACTAAGAATTTGCCTTTTTCTGGCGTTTGTAGGACTTGAATTCGTTGAGTGTGTAGTCAAATTCGACGACAGTTCAGCTCACTCCAGTTTCATTCTCTCCAAAACGAGGACATCAAATTCAAAAGTATTTCATTCGTGATTGAGTATGAAGTCCAAAAAGCTTTGCATATTGAGAAAATACTGTGTACGCATAATCAGTAACGCCTTATTTACAGTCGAGTGAGTGTATGTGAAGCGAATCAAAATTTAAACAAATTATGATCCAGGATCATGTTGCGGGAGCAAGCTCCCTCGTGTGTACCGGCCTTTACTCCCGCAACACGCTCCAGCAACATGCTACTGGGTCATTTTGCTAGACCAGTACACACGAGGGAGCTTGCTCCCGCAACATGCTCACGGAGCAAGCTCCCTCGTGTGTACCAACGATTTCAAGCGAAAAATATGTTGCGCAACAAAACTTTTGCTCCCGGGTTTTGCTCCCTCATATTAAAACCGGTACACACGAGGGAGCTTGCTCCTGAAACACACTTTTGCAACATATTTGCTCCGTGATTTTGCTCCCTCATAGCAAAACCAGGGAGCAAAAGTTTTGTTGCGCAACATATTTTTCGCGTGAAATCGTTGGTACACACGAGGGAGCGTGTAAAAATGACCCAGGAGCATGTTTCGCGAGCTTGTGGCAGGAGCAAGCTCCCTCGTGTGTACCGGCCCTTTATGTTGCCATGCACCTTAGAAAGTAGTCAGGACCCTTAACTCATCAACATCGCGCGCTGTGGGCATGCTCGTACGGAAGGATGTACAGCGGGCTTCCTGTGGTGGTCCAAGAAAAACGAACTCGATGGTTTACCATATTTTCTTAATTATGGTGCTCCGCTTGCGCGGTCCTTTGCGGAGCTCCGATATTAACGAAAAAAGTTTGCGAAAATTCCGATTCGCCACTGCCAAGATTGAAGTTCGTATATCGTCATCCTTGGACGAGTTCAAGTCAAAGTTCAAGACCTATCTCTTTTGAAGAATGATACTTTTACGTTTTTACATTTTTCGCATTGACAAGTTCTTCAAACTGGCAATTACTCAATTTTTTTTAATTTTTAAAAAAAACTATTTGTAAATATTTTGCATCTCATATTTTGTAACCTGCATCGAGATATACCGGGATACGCTTAATAAAAAATAAATTATCATATATAAAACTAAGTGATTAAAGTAGAAAATTGTAAATAACCTATATTAAAAGTAGTGAGCTTTACAATTGCAAATGGAAAAATAAAATCTTCATTTTTATAGAAATGACATTGTAACCTCGTAGTTCCAGTAGCCAGACTCTCAGCGACCAAACCGGCTCCACCACTAATTCGTTCCATGGTATTTGGCGAGGGGATTGACATATCATGCTACACGGATTAGAAACAGAAGTTTTCAAAGGGCAAAGAACTTGTCAAAGCCAAGGACAATCATGCCTTGTAGATTTGTTTTGTTAAGGCCGGTACACACGCTCCCGCAACATGCTCCCGGAGAAAAGCTCCCTCGTGTGTACCAACGAAAAATATGTTGCGCAACAAAACTTTTGCTCCTAGGTTTTGTTCCCTTTGTTGCGCTACATATTTTCTTTCTGCAACATTCATCGCTCTCCGTACAATAGTGGCGATTATTAATGTCTGTACACACGAGAGAGCTTTGCTCCGGAAACATGTTGCGGGAGCATGTTGCAGGAGCAAGCTCCCTCGTGTGTACCGGCCTTAATAATCGCCACTATTGTACGGAGAGGGATGTGTTGCAGAAAGTTTTAGTGTAAGGCCCTCGTAAATGTTCATTATCCACTCACTAAACATTTGACCACTTGACCAGAAGTGCAGTGGACTGAACACAGAAGCGGATCCAAGAAGGGATCCAAGGAGGGACGGTCCCCCTTGATTTATCTTTATAGACACTTCTTTCAATTTTTGATTGATAATCAGTAATTTTTTTATTAGTGCCCCACCCACCCCTCCCTCCACCCACAAAAAACAATTATGGATCAATTTTTGATTAGCGCCCCACCCAAACAGTTCTTTTTATTTTTGATTGCTAATCAGTGATGTTTTGATTAATGTCCTCCCCCCCCCCCCCCCCCCCCCCCCCCCTCCCCTTCAAAATTTCTGGATTCGCCTTTGGAAGAGTAAACTATAAATGTTCAGGGGATGGGCAGCGATCAGTCGTGTTCAGTCACTGGAGATAATTCTACATCCGTTTCCTCAGGTTCAGAATGACAGCATGCAAAACAAAAAAAAACAAAGATTTTATTACAATTTTCAACTAATATGTACAGCATAAGATCACCAACTACATGTCCTCAATGCTCCACTTATGGGCTATGTTTTCTACTGCCTTTTTGTTTGCAAGCATAGAAAACCTTTTCTTTTCAAATCCATTTGACCTGTCTACGCCATCCCATCTATGACCCGGTTGAATACCAAATCTGTTGGGTTGAGGAGCTGGACCTCTGTACTTTGGTTTAGCTGCAAAATAAAACGATTGGTTTTGAACACATACACTGAATTGAAATATGGTGCAAGGCACTGTTATATACTGGAGCGAGATCACAGAAACAATGCAAGTCAGAAGTCGCACATTGAGAGTGGTTTCCATGAATTTTGGGACATTTTTCAACAATAACAACAAAGCCTGAAAGTGAACCGTTCACCTAGATGACTGACTAGCCTCGTTCTTGAGGTCAGCCACCATTTTCCGACTCTGAGAATTGAACAAAATCATTGGCTTTTAGCTTTCCTCAGTCTCTTGCTCCATCACTGTGCAGAGAGTATAGTGATAGAGTGAGAGACTGAGCCAGAGTCTAATCTTTTTAGTTTCTATTTTCTATATTGGGTTTCCTTTGGAATCTGACCACATACATTCCAAAGGAAACCCAAGAACTCCTTACAGAAGAAGTTAAGGGACATGCTACATTGCAATAGGTTTTTATACAAAATAAAAAAATACATACCTTTGACTCCAGCCTTATCCTGAGTAACTGTCTTCTTTTTCTGCATGTAAGCCAACATGGGATCGTCTTCTCTTTCTTGGTCTTTAAGCATGGCATCCAAGTCATTGTCATCCTTGTATCGAGCCAAGGGTTTACTAGACTCATGTAGGTAATCTTCAAATTTGTCTTTAGCTGCCTTAGTTTGAGCAACACTAAAAAATAACAAAAAAATAAAAATGTGAAAACAAACTCAACATATTTGGAAATAAAGCTGAAAGTCAAAATTGAGTACGAGACTTGAAAAATTGTAAGAATAATAATGAATTTGGACCAGGTTCATAAGACTTCCTTGTAATAACATTGAAGCCTACATGTAGCTGACTCTCGTTTATTAACCAGGCACGCCCCAATTCTATTGTTCTATGTGGGTTTTGAAAATCAATGGAAGACCGACATTATACAAGTCGGGGGCGGCATTGATCATCAGCAGGGGAGTGTGGGGCTGAGTTATAAACCCGGGATAGGTTTTGAATTCAAAATTCAAGACCTACGTCCCAGGTCTATATTGCACAACTACTCTTCTCTGCTGATAATCAAGGCTGCAAGAACTACAATGAAATTAATGACTAATACGATGGGAGAGAAAATGTATGTTTTTGCGCTTGATTCTCTACAGGTTCCTCTTTTCTTTGTTCTCTGACAGTCGTTGCAAGAACATATCAATTACATTTCCCAACTCGGGCAGTTCTTGAGCAGAGCTATTTTGGGACATGTGTTCTAGATCTTCTGCGATGTCTTGCTCAAGTTCTAGCAAACCACCAATATCCTCACCAAAGCCATAAAGTTGTTGGCTTGGATAATAACCACCATGTTGTGGAGTAATAAATCTACTTTCTTCATCGTTGCTTAAACTCATCTTCACCAGCGCAGCTATCACATGTAGACCCGGCTCATGCAAGTTCAATTTGCACAAACTGAACTGTTACGTTGTGCATATATATCGGTTAACAAAAACACCGCCGTCCTAGCAAAACAAAGTACTCTTTGAACTTGTACTATAATTAGAAAAGATTTTGGTATACAACTGAACAACTTCAAATTGACTATAGAGTGCAAAGAATACATGATTGAAAACGTCATTAAGCTAGTACAAAAATACTGTTGATATCCATTGTAAAATCAGTTCCATTTCAATAACGCCTCACTGAATACCATGGACTTATAATGCCAATAACATTCCAAAGACTTGATTAAATCTTGCATAAAAACAATAGAATTGGGGCGTGCCTGGTTTATGAACCGGTTCAAACGCACGGGCTCGGTTTTGCATTGGAATTCAAGACCTCGGGCCTGCGGCCCTCGGTCTTGAATTCCAATGCAAAACCTCGCCCTAGCGTTTGAACCCTTATTTACAAATACATGATAAAAACATTCACATACCCTCGTCCCCATTCATTAAACTTCTCATTTTCTAACTCTTTCTTTCTTTCCTCTTCTTTCTTTTTCTGCTCCTCTGCTTCTAAGTCTCGTTTTTTTCCTGACTTGTCACGATGGACTGTCTTTGCATTGCGCCCTGATATGCTTGAATCCATTTTGGCAAATGACTCAGCTTCACGTTTTCTTGTCAGTGCATTTTCTCTTTTTAAATCTGCTGCTGATAGAAGGCCTGCTTTTCTTTCCTCTAAAGGATATTAAATTAAGAAGAAAAAAAACTATTAAAAATATTTCTAAAGGGACACAAAATTAAAAACTTTGTTCCTGCATAACTTACATCCAGAGATGTTATAGTGTCGCCTCCAGGTGAACTTATTAATTTAGAACGTTCATTCTTGGAGGCCA
>OU974082.1:9006084-9076084 GCA_918843875.1 Diadumene lineata
GGAGGCCAGCTAGTTGACTCATTTATTGTACAAGGGATGTATTTTCCTTCCATTAATTGAGTGTTAATTGAAACATTTGAAGGAGCAATATATTTACATGTAGCTGACCAAGATCCCAACCGATTTAAGGTTGACAGATGATGACAATGCCTCTATATAAACATGCTTTTAATGTAGTGCGGGATCCACACTTCCTGCCGATCTATAGACTTTTTAAAAACTTGGAAAATAATTGGGTGTCACCGTGCTAGTTCAATCAATCAATCAATCAATCAATTTTATTGTCTAGTACCCTAATTTACAATAATATATATTTAGTTAGATAAAGAATCAAAATAACAGATTTATGGGTACAGCCTGTCTATAATAACTTGAAAGCTAAACTAGACAGACAGCCTTTTTTGTGAAGGAAAATCTTTAGATTGGGTCTATTTCACACACACTAAAAAATATAACAAAACAAAACAGAAAAGTTAGAATTAAAGCTAAGTTACAATTATAAATTAAAATAAGATCAGGATGAGTTGTATGAGCTAAGTAGAACACCACTTAGCTTCTCTCGAAAGGATATTTTTGTCTTTAGTTTTTTTATTGAGTCATCAACTGCATTCCAGCACTTGACTCCTGAAAATTTTATGTTAAATTTTCCGAAATTTGTTCTGGCTCTTGGTAAAGTGTAAGTCAGTTTAGACGCTAGTCTGGTATGATTATAATGATGTGAATGCTGAACTAGGGTAAAAAAATCAGAGAAGACGCTAGGCAGGTTGCCATGGTGATAATCAAATATAAATAAAGCAGTATGTAGAAAAATGATGTTGTTCAGTTTAATTACTTTTAGTTTAAAAAATAGTTGGTTAGTATATGCATTGTAATGGCTAAAAGTTTTAGAGCTACATGTATAGGCAAAAATGTGCAAAAAAATAAAATGATTTCAATGTTTTGGTTGCACTGGAATGGGCACTAGCTGCTTTTGAGGCCCTTATGTGTTTATATGTTATTTTTTTAACAAAAAGTTCAATAATAACGCTTACCATATTTTGTCTCTAACGCAAAATATAATTTTTAATTGCACAATGAATTTTATTTGATTTCCCATGTGTGAGTAGGGTCGATGCACAGTAGCAAGGGTCCCAAACAACCTTAACTGCGAAAAGAAGACTGCCACTCATTGTGCAATTGCTTTCACATGGAAAATGATTTGGTGTAGTACGACTACGATAATGCATATAGAAAGTTTTCTTAGAGTTATGATACAATACATCACTGTTTTCAACTCATAATATGAAAAGAACTAATTACTTTGCCTTACCTTGTGAATGCACTGTGTCTTTCTTTCTTCTAGGTGGAGAGCTATCTGGTGTATCAGCCTTCCATCTCCTTGGGGGTGAATTATCAGGAGTATCCGCCTGCCTCCTCCTTGGAGGTGAATTATCAGGAGTATTGGCCCGCCTCCTCCTTGGAGGTGAATTATCAGGAGTATCAGCCCTCCTCCTTCTTGGAGGTGAATTATCAGGAGTATCAGCCCTCTTCCCTCTCGGAGGTGAATTATCAGGAGTATCAGCCCTCCTCCTTGGAGGTGAATTATCAGGAGTATCAGCCCTCTTCCCTCTCGGAGGTGAATTATCAGGAGTATCAGCCCGCCTCCTTCTAGGGGGTGAATTATCAGGAGTATCAGCCCTCCTTCTTGGAGGTGAATTATCAGGAGTATCAGCACGCCTCCTTCTAGGAGGTGAATTATCAGGAGTATCAGCCCTCCTCCTTGGAGGTGAATTATCAGGAGTATCACCCCGCCTCCTTCTCGGAGGTGAATTATCAGGAGTATCAGCCCGCCTTCTTCTAGGAGGTGAATTATCAGGAGTATCAGCTCTCCTTCTCGATTCAGATGAATTGTCTAAAGTTTCCAACTTTATTCTTTTTCCAGATGAAGAACCCAACTTTGAGTTTGTATTATCACTGTCACTTAAATTCCCGGTATTTAAAGGTGCCCATTTTGATTTTAAATTATCTTCTCTTTTCTTATAATGATCGATAGTAATTGCTTCGACGCCGTCTTCGTCGTAAACGACTGGAGCTTCGTCCCCAGCATCATCGAACTCAGTTTCTTTCGCTTGTAATTCCTCGTCTTTTGGCGCTAAAGCACTCCAGTGAACATCATCATCGACAATAACTGAACGAGCGAACTTTTGCGGTGGCTTTGGTTTCTTTCTACGTTTCTTTTTCTTCTCTTCTTCCCCTGTATTTGATAGATAACGTTTTAGATATTCAGCTTTTGAAACGGCCGCCATTTTGTCAGAAAGTGAATGATCGATAACACAGGAGGCCCACTTATAAATATTCCACAAATGGAAATTACATTTCTAAAATATTTAACTAATTTTTGTGGTAAATTATACAATACGATTGTGACAATTTGTGGTTTTGTAAATTCCCCTCGCAGTCAGTTTTAGTGTTGTCACCCAATGGTTTCATGTTAAAAGCGTTAAAATATCTCAAAACTCAAAAGTATATCTGCATCCACTATTTGGGCCTCCTGTGTATGGCCAGCAAACTTCCAAGATGGCCGATTGGGAAGAAATCAAAAGATTAGCAGCCGACTTTCAACGCGTTCAGATCGCGAGCACAGCGCATAAACTTTCCGAACGAAACTGTATCGAAATAGTACAAAAGTTGATCAATCTAAAACTCATTGATGTGATCTATACAACCGATGGAAAGGAATATTTAACGCCGCAGCAGCTCGAGAAAGAAATCAAAGAGGAGCTGTTCGTCCATGGAGGTACACCTGAATTTGGTATAAAAAAAATAATATTTTCTTTATCTATCATCAAATAATTATTGCTATTTTTAATTACAGGGAGAATAAACTTGGTGGATATCCAGCAGGTATGACATTTAGTATGTATTTTGTTTAAATTTCAGTAAAAATAAAATCGGTGGTTTTCCATTAAACTCTGACGTGTCCTTTCAATGGAGGACTAAATGAAAATGATTGGTCTAGCATTTTTCACACAAAAAAATTATTTCAAATGAAAACTTTATAGAAAAAAGATTTATAAAAAATTAAATTTAGAATTGGATTATATAAGAATAAATGTGTATTTCACGTGGATATTCATTTATTCGTTACTGTCAGTAATATAATTCAATAAGATTTATTTATTTATTGATAGACTGACTGAATGATTGATAGAGTGATTGATTTGTCGACTGATTGATTGGGTGATGATCGATTGATGGTTGATCATTGATATTGATAAATCAACTAGTTGATTGTTTGATTTATTGATTGAGCTATTGAATGATTGATTGATTGATCAATTATTGATTGATTGATTAATTGATCAAAAATGTTGATTGATTGAATGATTTATTGATTGATTGATTGACCAATTGATTGATTGATTGATTGATCAACAAGAATGATTGATTGATTGATTGACAATGTTTTTGTTTTCAGGCTATCAATGTTGATCTTTCTCATGTGGAAAACAAAGTCAGTGAGATTCTGCGCCATGACAGAAGTCTTGTTCTTATACAGGGAGAGCTCATTGATAGGTACAGTCATGATATAGATTGATATATAATTCATTATTATGTATTATTTGATTATTAACCATGCAATCCATGTATTTCTTGGTGATAAAGACTTGAATGTCATTCTGCCAATGAAAGTTGGTAAAAAAAAGAGTACATTATTTTTGTATGTCTTTTGCATGATTCCTGATGAGATAAAGAGAGACTTGATCTGCCTACTTGAGAAGCTTTGTTTGATATGCAGCCGTCCAGAACTGTGGACAAATAAAACCATTTTGACATCTGGTTTGACTAGAAATAAGCTTGTTTGCTACCAAATTAGGTAGCATTGCTGCGGGATATTTGACCCCACTATAACACATGCATTCTAGTTGCTTGGATATGGAAGAGTGTGTGTGATAAGAAATCCAGCCTCGAATCGTGAGAGTCTCTCTTTTTCTTGTCAGGAATCACAAACATGAGAGACTCAGCTAGTAGGGAATCTTAGCTGTATTACATTGTTGAAAGTTCATGACTTGTAGCTATATTGTAGCACAACTGGTTTTAGCTTTCCATCAGTATGACATACTTTTCCCAGATAGATATTAAAAAATTCAATTGTCGAATAATGAAAATAAGTAAATTGTTAGCTTTTTTATGCTACAATTGGATTTACATCTCTGACAACTGAAGAAAAATCTTTTTGATTATGTGAAGTTCAGCAATATATATATTTTTTTGTGATGTGTTTTAAAAAATCAAAATAAAGACTCTTTACATATAATGTACATGTACAAACGAAAAACTGACAAAAACGAATTGTTTACATAAATCGAGAAAACTCACTGAGTCTCTCTAGATGTTACAGTACATGAAAAAAAGCAATAAATTATTTTGATGTGATATAACATCTCAGAACTAAATACTGTACTTAGCTAATCAATGAATAAATGAATGAACAAATGAATGAATGCATGAATAAATTAATGAATGAATGAATGGATAAATGAATGTATGAATGAATGAATGAATGTATGAATGAATGAATGAATAAATGAATGAATGAACAGATGAATGAATGCATGAATGAATAAATGAATGAACAAATGAATGAATGTATGAATGAATAAATGAATGGATGGATGAATGAATGAATGATTTGCTTATTCAAATATGATTCATTTATTCAGCAATGAATAAATACTTACTAATAATGTTTTAATATGATTTTCCAGGGATTACCTGGATAGGATGGCTGAAGAAATCAATGAAACACTACAAGAATCTGGACAAGTGTTTATAGCTGAGCTCAGTAAAAGTTTTACACTCCCAACAGATTTTGTTCTTGAGGTAAAACTTAATAGAAAAATATACTTTCCGCTTTCACATACCAATAATCCCTTCTGACTTCTGGGGGTTATTATTGTCATTAAAATCATTTGTATTTGAATAACAATTATTTTATTTGCATCATAAAACCTACCCCTCAAATGTTAGGTCTGGTTCCTCTTTAGCTTGCTCAAGACTGAAGGGAGTATTTCTCCATGTACTCTTTTCCAACTACCCAGTGACTCATTCATCCTTCTTCAGGTTGTAGAGACCAGATTAGGGTCAATCATTCTTGGTCAACTGGATCAAATGGACAGGAATGTTCTCTACACGCATGCATTTGTTGCCAGGGAAACAGCTCGTATTAGAGGCGCTTTAACAGCTGTTACAAGGTGTGTTGAAAATGATAAAAGCAAAGCAACCAGTATTTACTAAGGCTTTTAGGTACATTTTGACTACTGAAGTCACCAAACAATTAAAATAAGTTTTAATCTGGGTCAGCAGAGCCACTTTTCTCCCCCACCGAAAATTTTTCTCTTCGCTTTTCGGCGGTGGAGAAAAGTGGCTCTGCATGCAGATCATAAGAAGTACAATGAGGCATAGAGCTCTTAGAATCGAGACAGCACACATAAGTCAACCACCAAAGCCAACCACTAAAGCCAATATGTACCATTGTTAAATAATTGATGCAACCATGTACAAATGTTAGTTGTTATGTTGTCTTTTAGACCTACCCAGCTCTCTGCATTAATTGGGCAGCATGGCTTCCAAGAGAAACTCTTTTACTGTAAGTTTCTAACAGCATGGTTTCTATTAGTTGGTTCTAAAAGATAACTTGACCCATGTTTAAATGCTTTTGAAAACTCATGATGGTAGACCTGTGTGATACATATTCCATTGTTTTTATTCATATTTGTAATAATGGATATTTTTGTTGTGGCGAGTTTGTAATAGTTAGTATTTTTGCTGTGGCGATTTGACCAGTAGAGAGTGTGGCGATTTGGTCTGTAGGCTAGTTGACCGTAAACCATTCAAATGCTAATCGATTTTATTTTTTTCTTTGTTCACTTGCATATTTAGGTGCTATTGGTGATTTATTGTCCAATGGTAGAATTGTTGGGTCCACTCAAGGAAGACAGGACAAGATCCAGTTTGTTCCTGATGTCTACACACAAAGTCAGAACACTTGGGTTGATGACTTCTTTAAACAGAATGGATATATAGGTAATGATGTGATATTGACAATGATAATTGATTGTGATGGGTGCTGCAGGGATTTACATGATGATTTCTTGAAACAGATCAAATGAAATGATTTCAAAGTGCCCAACGTTAAACATATTTTTGTTTCTTGTTTTGATCAATAAATTTCTTAACAGTAATTATTACCAACTTGTGTTATTGCTCAAATTAAATAAATTATTAGTTTAATGTACACATAATATAGTCTTATAGGAGGCAGCATGGCCAAGTGGTCAGAGCGTTGGGCTCGCAATCGGGCAGTCCTTGGTTTGATTCCCGCTCTGTGGCCAGTGAAATTGTATTTGTCTGGGTTTCTGATTTGGTCAATATGCAATTTCTCAGTCATGCTTTGTATATAGCCAACTGGTTTGTCTCTTAGCCAGTTGGGATTCTTAACAATGTTTCGTTTCATTCGTGGACTACCTGGAAACTAGCTTGAAGCTAAGTGTAGCTACCACATTGAATAAAGTATTTACATTTTTTTTACACAGAATATGATGCTCTTTCGAGGCTTGGTATTACTGATGGGAAACAATTCCTCAAGAGACGCTATCACAACAATGAATTGTTTCTTCCCTCGTGCTGTGTTAGTGAACAAATTCAACACAACGTCCATGCTTCAATTGATGAAGGCTTAGCTACTGTTGGCTGGATTGATGTTACAGTAAGTAGGATGGCCTGACCTCTCATACTTAACTGAACCCAGTGAAAACTGTGGTGCTATAAAGCTCTGATTGTGTACTAATTAAAAATTACACTGCAGTGACTATCGGAATTCATGTGAACTGTAGTAATGTGTTGCTCTCCATCCCAGAGATGCAGGGAATTGTCAGAATTTGTCAAAAATACCCATAAAAAATACCGGTTGTTTTTCAAAAGAGCATGGGTTCATAAAGTTTTCATCTCTAAAAGATGCCAAAAACATGAGTTTTAGTGCTATGAATAGATAGGTTCAATTTTTTGAAGAAACCAAAAAGGGAGGATTTGGCAACTCTCATATTTTAAACCTTTAAAAAGAGACCAAATCGCTGATTTTTACCCATAAAATATACGATGGGTATCCCCAGTCACATATTGTAGTAAACGCTGTTTGAATGGTACTTTTGAGCTGGTGTAAGCCTTAGCAGTGTCTCTGCCTTCATTTGAAGAAAATTCCAAGTAAATATCACATTTCAGGTTCCATTTTAATTGGTGTATTAAGCTGTAGTGGTGTCCTTGCCTTTATATGAAAGAAAAGCTGAAAAAATAATATATTACATATCCTACTCATAACTGTGGCAAGATGTGTAGTCAGTGACATCCTTGTCTTCAAATATATAAAAGAAATCTATTTCTTCATGTTGTTTTTAACATATTTTCTTCTTTTCATATAGCCTCTTTTGCCAACGCCATTCACCTTAGAAGATGCAAACCAGTTTTTGCAAAACTACTTGAAAATGACTGGTCGAACAACGGCACACATCTTCTGTGACAGCTATATTGCAAGTGAACAGTTCTTAGACGCCTGCAAAGCTCCATTTGATAAAATCATGAAGCACAAAGCACAAAAGGTGAGTTAAAAAGCACATTTCACAAATTAATATCAATGTGCTTTAGAATGTTATACGTTCAGTTGTTACGGGCCGCTATTGCTGCCACGCGGCTTACAATCATGAGGGGTTAGTATGGATTAGTATGACCTGTCCACACACAATATGAATTTTGAATGGGGAGTATCAATAAAAAGATTTACTGGTTATCGATCCAAAATTAAAATATTATCTATAAAGTAAATCAAAATGGGTGCACTGGTCTACCACCCCCCTTCCATCCGCCACATCCCCTCCTGGATTTACCTCTATGTTCTACCAACTGAGCTAACCTCTCGGCTTCATTTATAACTTCATTTATAACAGCGAACTATGACAGAACGTGCTAAAACAATCCGAGACATCCAGCTATTCTTGAAATTGTTCTCGAGTTGAAAGACAATTTAGTCCAGAGTAAATTCATTTGCATATCTCATGTTGTTCATGTTTTAAGAAATGATGACTCAAAATGTACAAAATAACATTACATGTAACTATAAAATATGTGTGTCTTTGTATCGTTGTTTTAAGTCTAAACTTAAAGCAAGAAAACTGAGATATGCAAATGCAATTGTAATTCGCTAAATCAGTATCTCAACTGGACAACCTTTTCAATAATAGTAGCTGTATGTTTATGAAAAGTACAATTCTATAGCTCGTGTCTTGTGTTTTTCATCAGGATGCCGCTGAATCGCCAGCACTGCTGTCGGAACTCTCTAAACGAGATATGGCTAATATGAAAGGAGGCGGATCTGCGTCCGACAGACGAGAAGCAAAGAAAGAGGAACGTCGTAAAACAGCCAGTGCAGGTAGCAAAGGTGGTGGAAGTGTTGGAGGACGAGGAGGAAGAGAGACAAAAACGCGAAAGGTATTCAAAGAATAGATATATATATATTTACTATGCATCTATACAAGAAACTCCTCGTTTAACATCCCTTTGGAATGCGAACAATTGAGTCTTGACTCGAGAGAAAAAAACCCTTGTGAACATTTTTGGTTAAAATTTTGCAAGCTAGTCGATGTAAGTTTGTGTTCAGCTTCTTAAATGTCATGATTTTGTCTACAGACAAAGGATAAGAGATTCAAGGGAAAGAATGAAGAACCAGATGATGCTGAAGAAATAGATAGGAACTCACGTCCTGATGAACTACAATTTATGACTGTCGAAGAGGTACAACATAAAGTGCGGTTTTGTGTGTGTTTGAGCAGTTATGATGGTTATTATATTTTTTGTTGATGTTGTTTTTGTACCCCAATAATAAAAGTAAAAAGCAAATGTTGTGTGTTTAGATTACAGAAATTCTACAAAATAACAACAAAGAATGTGATGAGGACTTCATGTCAGAGGTTGCTACGCAACTGCACAGGTAAACTGCACATTCAAAGTACAACAGGAGACAATGTCTTTTTCATTTTTTAGTTTGTTTTTATAATTTTTTTTTTAAAAAAAAGCTTTGAAACAAATTGTAAATGTAATAACTTTAGTTTGATAATGTGTAATAATGTGTTATACTCTGAAAACACAAACGAATTGCAAAAGAAAATGTTTACAAAAAAAAAGGAAAGTAAACTATAAAGTACATTTAACGGGTGTTTGAAAAACACTGCATTTGCTATTATCAACGTTTCTTTGTAATACAGACCGCTGACCCGTACGTATCAACAAGTCGTACGTACAATCCTGCAGACGTCCGGTGATAAGAAGAGAAAGAGCCACGCAGAAGTACAAGAGAAAGTTAATGCTTTATGGGGGAGGGCCAAAGTCTTCGACAAAAGCATTCAACTATTTGATGGTAAGAGAATATCTTGTTTGACCTTGATTTTAATTTGTGACGATACGCATATTAGTAATAACAACGTTGATGGTGCTGATGACGGCGATGACATTAATTATGGCGATGATCGTGATAGTTATGAAGGTGGACATGATGTTAGTTATGATACTTATGATTCCTTGTACTTATGGTTATAAGATGATATTAATGATGATGTTATTGATGATGATGAGGATGATGATGATAGGATTTTAAGAGACGATGTCGGCTATACGAACGATGGTCATGATAATATTGTTGAAGATAGTGATGATGCTATCGTTGATAAGGTTGTGAAGGTGGTAATGAAGACAGTAGTCGACCTCGTTGGTCGCAGTTGGGATAGATTTCTAACCAATGAACTATTCTGTAGAAATGCTAATCCATGGATCACTCCATCCTGGCCAACTGTTCCCATGACGCTTGAGATTGTCATTTTATCATATCGGTTGTGCTGCCTTTGTAATTATTGATAGCATCGATATAACTATGCTTCCTTATTGACTATAACTAATGTCATGATTGTCTTGTTTTTAGATGATGTGCAAGTTCATTTATCCAGACATCTACTGAGAACAGTGTGCACAGACATTACAAATCTTATCGTCAACATGTTAGCTGCTGACCACATGCTCGCAGTATCAGACGAGAGTACCTTAACACCTGAGGTGAGTGACAGTGTGTCGTTAATGATGTTGATGATTAGATAGTTCTGGACTGATGATGATGATCTTAATAATGATAATGTTTATGGTGGTGATGATAACGATGAGCGTGATGATTGTGATGGTGATGACGATGATTATGGGATGACGATCATGATTATGATGGTGATGTCGATGTTGATGGTGACGTCGATGTTGATGGTGATGACGATGTTGATGCCGATGTTGATGGTGATGACGATGTTGATGGTGATGGCGATGACGATGGTGATGGTGATGACGATGTTGATGGTGATGACGATGTTGATGGTGATGACGATGTTGATGGTGATGACGATGTTGATGGTGATGACGATGTTGATAATGCATGGTACCAATGTTTTTTTTTCTCTGCGCATGCTGTACTCATGTTGATAACAGTTTAGGAATAGTTGGGTGTAGTGGATATCTATCAATTTTATTTATTTATTTATTTTTATTTTTTCACAGAATCGTATGAAAATAATCACCAAAATGCCTGACCAAGTTAAAACGCATCTCGTCAAGCTGAACACAACTTTGAATGGAAAGGTATGAAATTGTGCATTTTATTTTTCTGGGGCCGGTTGCACGATGCCTGGATAGCACTATCCACCGAATAAATCCCTATCCAGCGGATAAATTCTAAAGAAATTCTCGTGCAACCGGTCCCTGTTTTATATTGGACTATTATCGTATAAGATTGTGAATGTGAAATCCATTGTTTGAAAGCCACGTGTTTTACGGTTTATCTCAGTTAGGACAGCATCAGCATTTAAACCAGTGTCGGGCTTCGCGTCGTGCCACGTTTACGCTTTTCTCGTGCTTAGTAAACACACGCGTGCATCCAGAACTCGATATACGCACGCTATCCATGAGCTATTCCTAGACAACTGTTTCAGTTGCTGACCAAACGAGATATTCTCGATACCTCGCGCGTAAATGAATGGACTAAAAGGCCCCAAAAAAATATCACTTCGCTAAAGTTGTCAAGGGAGTACGTGTAATGTTTTAGGGAATGTTCATTTTGGCAAACTCCTGAAAATGGTTTTGATTGGAAGGTCATGTGACCATATCCTGCAAAGAGCGCATTATTTCGATTTATAATTAATAGGCTTCACGTCTTCTTTGGGAAGAACGTCAATGAGTTATTGTCTCTCCAAACACATAATAATAGTGGTAATAGTGATAATCTTATGTCAATCTGTTATGTGTTTTAGGAAACATCGGAGTTCTTCAATCAGTTTGATGTCGTGTCGGGGCCTGATTTGTGTGAATTTATGATCAAAAAGTTGGACAAGAAACGAGAAAGGTAATTTGAATTCAACATCTTTTAAAATTTATTATACTGCACCGACAGCTCTGTGGCCTACACTTATCGAATAATGGTGTATGGGTTCTTTAACTTCCCTCCTGAATAGTGTGTGTGAAGTGTGGAGAGACGGGAGCTCCGGTTTATTGTCCTTATTCGAGAAGACTTTTAATTCTGATCATTTTCAGATGGAATAGAGGGGCGCACTTAAAGTGTACAACAGTTGTCACTATTTAGTAGTAAATAACACTAATTAAACAAAAGAAAACAATAGAATTAGCATAAAATAGCACTATTTAGTGGTGTTTATGTTCACACACTTTTAATGTTTCTGCTCTTGTAAATAAAAGTTAGATAGCAATAATCATTGGAAAATATATATTGAGACTCGTAAAAAGTACAGAATGACTATCTCGTAATTTTAAATATAAAAAAAAAAACACAAATAGTCAACATCAAAATGCATCAGTATATAATAATTTTTTAAAAAAAAGTAATGAGTATAAAAAATACTAATTGTTTGTATTGTTTCCTGCATGATTAGATCAGTATTAACATTTAGTGGGTGCAATATGTTACAGCCAAATTCGTCGCTTCGCGATCGAGCCACCGCAAAAAATATGTTGCGCAACAAAGGGAGCAAAACTCAGAAACAAAATTTAGTTCCGCAGAATCTTTTTCTTGTGAAATCGTTGTTACAGACGAGGGAGCTTTGCTGCGGGAGCATGTTGCGGTAGCGTGTTGCACGTTTTTAGTGCTTGCACTCTAATACAAAGGCCGCTTTTTTATTTTATTATTTTTTTATTACTTTAAGATCCTGATTGTTACCCGGCCACGGGGATCGAACCCGTTGCCTCCCGTACAACAGACTGGCGTCCAACCAACTGAGCCAACTAGGTGGCTTTATGTCTTCGTTTCGCTTTCATTCTTCTCTTCTCTATTGCTGTTCTTCACATATTCGTTTCTTTTTCCCTTGTTGTCAGTTTTCCGTCATTCTCTCACAACCTTCCATATATCCGTTCTTTGCTTCGTTGGATTCGTCCTGTGGCTATTTTCTTACGTTCATTTGCTCTTCTCAGTTTTTAAGTTTTTTAACTCTTGGAATTGTGATCTTTGTTATCTTTTTAATGTCTGTTTATTACTTTTCTTTATCAACATTTTTTAAAAATGTGGGAACTATGCAAACATTGTTTTTGACGACTTTTTTCTTTGTTAGACAAATTAGCATCGAGCACAGAGCAGCACTTCAAGAACAACTACGCCAAGAAAGCGAGCCAGCGATGGCCCTACACTTAGCAGCGGTACTGCTCTTCCAACACTTTACTTCTTCTCCTCTCCACGCCCCTGGACGATGTGTCCCACAAGTCATTGCGTTCCTTGGCAGTCATCTACAACCAGAACAACAAGAAACGCTGATTCGTTACCAGGGTCTCGTTGTGAAGCGTTTGACTGGTGGTTCAGTAGAGGACGAGGAGAAGGCTGGTGAGGAGGGCGCGGAGGAAAAAAGTGCGTCGAGTCAGTTGGAAGAAGGAATTCAGCAAATCAAAGAAATGGCTCTAAATATCAAGAAAACAAATAATAAAGATGATCAATAGATACATTAATCAAAATTAAAAGTGAAAAATGGGTTATAGAAATATCGTCTGTGCTTCTTGAAGTAAAATATCATAGCTCATTTGAAATAATTGGTGATAGTATGGAAAGCCATTTGTGTCTAAAGTACAAAGCTTTAGTGCTTACCTCAAATCGCTAATGTGAAATCCGCATTGCCAGTGCTAAACTTCCAATATAGCTCTCCATACGATTAGTGTTGTCTCAAGAAAGTTGTGTTGTTTTGTTATGGTTCTATTGAGTGCATCTCGCTGTTTAAAAACTTATGAACATATCGATCTTTTCTGTGCCGCACGCGTCAATCATTTTCCTGGGATTGATAAAGCTTGCTGAAAAAAAATGCTGAAAAAAAATCAACTTTACTTACATTTGTTTACAAAATGCAATCCACATCTGTGCACTGAAAATGATCTAGTATAAAAGTGGAAATCGGAACATGTATTATATATAGATGCATATAAATATAAAAATACAAATAATGCATATGAAATACAGAGACGTAAAATTCTTTCCTTTTGTTTCAACTTTTAATTATATGTGGTTAGTTATTGATCTGGCGAGAAAGCCTTCGCGAATAATATATGAAGTAGAAACCAGACGTTGGTTTTTTCATGAAACCTTTTTTTTTTTCACTGTTTACAATTCGTATTTTAATCCTCGTCAACGTCAATGAAGATACAAAATGTTTGACTTTTATCAAAGTATATATACTTCTTTACAATCAAGTGGTTATGTTTAGCTATATGTACGTTGTGTTTTCATTCGTTTTTTTTATTTATTTTTTTTAATTATTTATTTATTTGGACTGCATGGCAGTTCCTGCATATTACTCTCATCGTTGATATGTTCCACCAATTGCGTTCCATGTCGATATTTCCAACTCCTTGTAATAACTGAATTGAATTTCTCTGCATGTGATGTCTCCATGTTTCTTAATTACACCGACTAAAACAAAATTTACTTAATTCGACCAAACGTGACTGAAACATCGGTAACCTAGCCATTTGTTTTTGGTTCCTGACCAAACAGCATTTACCTCTGCTCTGCTCTGCTCTGCTCTGCTCTGCTCTGCTCTGCTCTGCTCTGCTCTGCTCTGCTCTGCTCTGCTCTGCTCTGCTCTGCTCTGCTCTGCTCTGTTACTTCGTAACAATTAACTGTTATCGTTCACTTTTAATTTACGATAAATCAAATATTACAGATTCGGTGCATTTAGATCAACATGAAATAAAATCAAAAAGACAAGTGTTCTGTCAGTAGTCCAAAGACCGACATTAATCCACTTTCTCCATTACAGTTCCATATCGTTAGCGATCGTTTTGGTGTCCTCTTTGAATTCACTATGTACTCCGTTAGGTACGCAAAATACTTGGGGTGTCTATATGACTTTGCCGTTTGATAACGGGCCTATGAAAAGGCAAATTAGTATAGCCAGCCCAATTCTAATTAACCTTCTCGTAGCACATCCTGCCCGCGTTGCTGTTAAACAGAAAGGCGCATATTGCCCCCATGGTCTCGTCAAGATCACGCTGTGTTTGAACGTGCTGAAGGAATGAATGTGCGAACTCTGTAAATAGAAAGACGACCTGACGTCAGTCAGTAATTGAATCAAAGGATAGCAATGAAACGATCATCAATCGATGGATGTTTGAAGAAACTCAATCTTTATGCTCACATGTTCCTCATTTTTGAGCTCCATTCTTCTGGAAGCAGATTTGCCAGCCGTGGTATTTATTGGTGGTTCCTCGATCAGTAGTCGCGGCCTTGTCAATTGGTTGGTCCTCACAGAGGACCAACCAATTGACAAGGCCGCGAGTCTGTCTGTCGTCAGCCACTTATACGAATAACAGCCAGCAACCGCCATCAAGCGTTCTTGTTTTTCTAAAGTGGTCAGGACCCTTAAGCAGTCGTATAGTGTATACGTTTTGCTGACCTCTTGGTGATGGCGTTGATATGTTCCTTCTTAGTCAGATTGCGCGATACGTGGACTCCAATGAGTAGATACCCTTTTAGGTTGTTCATCTCGATCCGATGGTTATATTTTCTGGGATATTTGGAAGTACCTGCACATCAGCATTGGATTAAGTCGGTCAGCACTTGCTTGCATAAATTTGATCTTGGTTGACGGAGAAACTTTATACAGCTTTTCTTGAAGGTCTTGAAATGGTTGTCCAGTTGAAGTACTGATTTAGCGAACAGCAAAGTCATTTGCATATCTCTCATATGTAGATGACATTGCTTATTCGCTAAATCAGTATAGTATATCAGTATAAATATTTCAAGAATAGCTGTACTGTGCTGTGTTGTCGATGTATATATATTGTGTTACACCATATGTCATTGCCATGTTATGTTGTGCTTTGCTATACTTGTCTATGGTGTGCCGCGCTTTTGTGTGGTGTGCTCCACTTATCTATTATATTGAATGCTATTGGTGTTAAATATTTTCCAAGCATTCGTAACAATTAACTTTTGTCATTTAAGACTTTCATTTACGATAAATCAAATATTACAGATTCATTAAATTTACATAAAATAAAATCAAGAAGACAAGTGTTTTGTAAATAGTCAAAGACCGGCACTAATCCACTTTCTCCATTGGAGTTCCATCGAAGGCGTAAGTTATATACTCTGTGTCCTCTTTGAACTGAGGTACTTCGTCAGGTACTCTGTCAAGATATGACAAAGCAAAGTCATATAGCCAGCCCAATTCTGATTTAACCTCTCGAAGTTCTTCCTGTGTGCGTTGCTGTTTAAACAGAAAGGCGCACATTGCCTCCATGGTCTCGTCAAGACCACGCTGTGTTTGAACGTGCTGAAGGAATGAATGTACGGACTCTGTAGAAAGAAAGATATTGTCAGTAATTGAAGGAGAGGATGAACAAAACAATCATCAACCGATGAATGAAGAAATTAAAGAAACAACTCAATCCTTACTCTCGTTTCTCATTTTTGAGCTCCATTCTTGTGGAAGCAGATTTGCCAGCCGATCAACTGCAGCGGCATTGATTATTTCCTGAATGGGCCTGTAGTATATTGGGTTACCTGTGTCATCACGTGACCAGAACGTTGAGTAAACGTGTTGAGAATTACCCTCGTGTCGTGTGTCTTTTTGTGTACTTTCTACGGCCTTGGTGGCATATTACATTGGCGACGAGGATGCCAGGAAAACAATTACCTACGTTAGATGTTAATGGACCGGCTTCGCAAGTGGCAGAGCGTTGGAGGAAGTGGAAACGAGCGTTTTTGTACTACGCTGATGGCGAAGGTCTTACTGATGCAAATAAGAAACGAGCTCAGTTGCTCCATTTTGCCGGTTTCGATGTTCAAGACATTTTTGACGACTTACAAGATCCAGGTCCGGTCCCCGATGAAGGCGACGATGCATTTCAAGTAGCGATTCGGAAGCTCGACCATCATTTTCGAGTCGAAGAAAACATTCCTTACGAGCGACATGTGTTTCGCCATATCGCCATGACCGATGGGGAAACCGCTGACCAGTATATGATTCGACTTCGAAAGCAGGCAAAACATTGCAATTTTGGGACAAGTTTAAATGACAATTTGAGAGACCAGCTAATTGAACAAATAAAAGACTTAGACCTGAAAAAGAAACTGTTAGAAACAAGAAATATAACACTTGAGGAAGCACTTGAGAAGGCTCGAGTCTGGGAATCGGCGAACTTACAAGCCAATGACATGTCAGTCCAATCATCACAAAAGAAGGAGGAGAAAAGTGTTAATCTTGTTAAGTCCCAATCCAGCAAGAATGTGACCTGCTATAGCTGTGGAAAAGAGGGACACATGATGAAAGATAACGTTTGCCCTGCTAGAGGCAAGAAGTGTGCTAAGTGCAAGAAGTATGGACACTTTGCAGCATGTTGTAAGGACAACACTGGGAGTGGACGACGTGCCAGAGGGGGTCAAAGTGGATCGAGGTGGAGCCGAAAGGGCGGCGCATCCAATTGCGTTGAAGATGATGAAGAAGATGACGATACAAGCGACAGCGAGTACGATGGTGGTCAATTTGCTGTGTCTGAGAAGGTAGAAAATGTGTGTGTTACAACTGGAGAGCCTGTGGTATCGGTAAGCATAAATGGGATACGTAAAGATGTGCTTATTGACTCTGGATCGGTGAGTAACTTAATCAGTTTAAACGAGCTCAATGAACTGAAAGCACAAGGTTTGCAGGCTAGGCTGAGGGGGTGTAACAAAAAGTTGTTCGCTTATGGAGGCAAGAAGCTCAATGTATTGGGCCAGTTTGACGTTGAGTTATCAGTTAACAATGAGAAGATTAAGTCGCAGTTTGTAGTTACTGATAACGGACGGTGTTTACTAGGAAATACTGCATCGAAAGCCTTGAAGATTTTACATATCGGGCCTATGCCTAGTCTCAACTGCAACAGTGTGCATGACATCTCATCTGAACTCAAAGCAAAATATCCTAAGGTTTTCAGAGGGATTGGCAAGCTTAATGACTATCAATTGCAGTTACATATTGATGAAAATGTTAGACCAGTTGCTCAGAAGCCCAGACCCATCCCCTTTGCATTGCGTGAGAAGGTGACCAAGAAAGTGAACAGTCTCATAGAGAAGGATATTGTTGAGCGTGTAGAAGGTCCCACGTCCTGGGTTAGTCCCATAGTAGTAGCCCCAAAGAGTGGAGGAGACATCAGATTGTGTGTCGACATGCGTCGTGCAAATGAAGCTGTAATAAGGGAGCGAATACCAATGCCAACCGTTGATGAGGTGCTCGAAAGTGTAAATGGCAGCACAGTGTTCTCGAAGTTAGACCTGCGCCTAGGATTCCATCAAATTGAGCTGAGTGAGAATTCCCGCGACATAACAACATTTGCCACGCACGATGGACTTTTCAGATACAAGAGACTGCTCTTCGGAGTGAACTCTGCGCCCGAGAAGTACCAACAAATTGTGAGACAAGTATTGGCTGACATTGAAGGTGTCCAAAACATCGCAGATGATCTTGTTGTGCATGGAAAGAATGTGGAAGATCATGACAGGAACCTAGAAAACGTCGTGAGACGGCTACATGAACGGAATCTAACACTGAACGCAGAGAAGTGCACCTTCAGAATGGATAGGATTGTCTTCATGGGTATCCTATTGTCGAAATATGGGATTGGCCCAACTGATGAAAGAGTAAAGGCAGTTCTGGAGGCCGAAGCCCCAAGTTCACCATCAGAGGTTCGAAGCTTCTTAGGCATGGTCGGTTTTAGTGCACGCTTCATACCAGACTTCGCGACAACCGCAGAACCCCTACGAAAGGTAGCCAGGAAAGATGCAGTCTTCGCCTGGGAGCGTGAACAACAACAGGCATTTGATAAGTTGAAAGGAGATTTAGCCAGTGCACCAGTCCTCGCTTATTTTGACAAGCATGCCCACACGAAGGTTATCGCTGACGCAAGCCCAGTCGGGTTGGGAGCCATTCTCGTGCAGGAGAAGGACGGTGAGAGTAGAGCTGTTTGCTATGCCAGTCGCAGCCTCAGTAGTGTGGAGAGAAGATACAGTCAGACGGAGAAAGAGGCCCTAGCGCTGGTTTGGGCCTGCGAGAGGTTCAACATCTACCTGCTAGGATTAGAGTCATTTGATTTAGTAACCGATCACGAGCCACTGAAAGTCATATATTCTAACACTTCTAAGCCTTCCGCACGAATTGAGAGATGGGTTTTGAGGCTCCAACCGTTCAACTTCAAAGTACGTTATGTCAAGTCTAAAGATAACATTGCCGACGCGCTATCACGGCTGACGAGGCAGGCAGAGAGAACAGAAGGAAAGCGTGATGATGAACATGTACGCATGATTGCTATCAACTCCGTACCAACAGCACTCAACATTAAAGAGATAGAACAAGCCTCGGCCGAAGACAGGGAGCTACAGAAAGTAAGAACATGTTTAGTCAGTGGAAACTGGAATAACGCACCGAAAGAATATGTGGTAGTGAGAAATGAGTTGACGTATGTCGGGAAGGTCATTCTTCGTGGCGCAAGAATCGTCATGCCAGAGAGTCTAAGAAAACGTGTCACTGACTTGGCCCACGAGGGACACCAAGGCATAGTGAAAACTAAAGAACGTCTGAGATCAAAGGTATGGTGGCCGGGTATGGACCGTGATGCTGAGAGGAAGTGCAGAGAGTGTCATAGTTGCCAAGTAGTGACCAAGCACTACAGCTTACCATCGGTGAAGTCGACAAAGATGCCTGACAAACCATGGCAAGACCTTGCAGTAGACCTGCTTGGACCCATGCCAACAGGAGAATACCTTGTTGTTCTAACTGATTACTTCAGTCGCTGGGTAGAGGTGGACGTTGTACGATCAACCGTAAGCAAAGAGATCATCAAGCGTCTGGACTCGCATTTTGCCAGACATGGTATACCAAGGTCATTGAGGACGGACAACGGTCCCAATCTTGTATCCAGTGAGATGGAAAGCTACCTTAAAGAGATGGGAATTACCCATAGACTGACCACACCATTGTGGCCGAGAGCTAACGGCGAAGTAGAGAGGCAAAACCGTTCACTGCTGAAAGCCATGAAAGCGTTCCACGTCGAGAAGAAAGACTGGAAAACGGAACTGAACAAGTACCTATTAGCCTACAGATCAACGCCTCACACTACAACTGGGAAGAGTCCGTCACAACTACTTTACAATCGTGTCCTGAGTTGCAAGCTACCTGACTTAGCTGAGCTTGACGATGAAGAGAAAGACCATCAGGAAACAAGAGATCATGACGCGGAGAGGAAGCAAGCCACTGCTGACTATGCTGACAAAAAGAACCGACCTTCACAGCTCAGCGAGCTCCAGGCCGGTGACTTCGTTCTCCTGGAGAAAAGGAAAGAGAACAAGTTATCTCCAGCTTACGAGGAGAATCCATACGAAGTTACAGCAAGGCATGGAGATCAACTCCACTTACAGTCACACCAGGGTGTTACCTACAAAAGAAATATTGGACAGGTTAAGAAGTACACTCAACCAGGTCAAGCGCATACTCAACAACCAAGGGAAACACTAAGTGGAGAAAAGGCCGATGAACCACGTGCTGTAGAGGAGTCTCTGCCAGAGAGTATCAACCATGAGGTAGTGAAACAGGGTTTAGGTGTAGACGTCGACCCCCAACCAGCTGTCAGACGATCGAACAGGGAAACAAAGAAACCAGAACATTTCAAAGACTATGTCATGACTATGTCATGTGGACACTTTATTTGAACATTCTGTTATTACATATCATTCAACCAGTTGTTACTTAATTCAAATATGGACTTGCCTAATTCAAGGAACGTTGACTATGTGAACACTTAGTAAATAGTCATTATGTTTTAATCCTGTTTATTATTAGTTAATTTCAGTTATAAAAAAAAAGAAAAGAAGGGATGTAGTATATTGGGTTACCTGTGTCATCACGTGACCAGAACGTTGAGTAAACGTGTTGAGAATTACCCTCGTGTCGTGTGTCTTTTTGTGTACTTTCTACGGCCTTGGTGGCATATTACAGGGCCTTTTCTTTGGTTGCGATCCTCCAGATGCACTCAAGTGTTCGTCTTTGAATGTGACTGCAGGTGTTGCTGTCACAGTTTCTCCATGATTCGGTTCCACGCAAAAGATGCAGAAACTACATCGCGCGCTAAAGTGCACTTCAACGCCAGATGTAGTTTCTGCATCTTTTGCACCATCTGCTGTACCGTTGTCAAGAGTAGTGTTTGCATGAGAATTCGTTGCAGCTATTTCTTTGTCATTCTTAGCTTGGGCTACCTTCTCAGCCATTTTGTGATCTTTCTTGCTTCCTTGGTCTTCAAGTTCCGTCTCACTGGGATTTATTGCTGGTTCCTCAGTTGTCGCGGTACTGTTGTCGACTGGTTGGTTCTCTGCAATTTTTTCGCTATTATTTGAATGTATTTCTCCGGCGTTTGTGTCTCTCGTCAGCCACTTATATGATTAATAAACAGCAACCGCAACTCCGCCTAATAACCAGCAAACGCCACTCCGCCTATGACGGCAGAACTGATTATCACTTTTTTTAACGATATATCAAACATGTTTTGTTCCAAGTTAGCTTCGCGTTAACTCATCACGATTATGACGTCACAAGTGATTGGTCTTAATGAAGAGAGCTGTTTTTCAGGGGCGTTACTTTGCGCGCGCTGTCAGACATGCGTGAAGTAGAGGCTAAATAACCAATTTTTCGAAAGCATTTTGCCGAATTGTTCTGTTGATAAAAATAATGATATTTGTTATCAAGGAATTAAGGCCGGTGCCTACTATTGTCATTGCGCATCAAACGGGTACTGCGCATTTTGCTGACTACAAAGTTTGAAAAATAATGACTTTAAAGGCCAATCCGGTTTTCGGTGACCGAAAACCGTCCAGAAACATGGGAGTATCCATTTCTTTAGGGCAGCTAATTTGAAAATCGGTTGTTAGTATTCATGGCAACTCTCGAAAAAAAATTTGTTTCAATTTTCTTGCCTTTAAAGACTTTTACCTCCAAGAATATTATGTGTGTTGTGGTTTAAGATGTTTTTTTTCTTTAAAAATTAAAGTTATATGACAATTTATGATTTCTTTCTCTTCCAATTACAAATTGCGTAATTTGTAATATTTGATGACGTTTAACTCATTGAAATGCACGTTGATCCCAATTTTTTTCAATTTATGAAGTACTGAACTAGCTCAATTCTTTACAGTTAGAATGGAATTTAGAGAAAAAAATTACTCTGTAGGAACTTTTGCGTCGTAAAATGATGTGCGGGCTTCCTGTTCATGTAAAAGGCCTGGTTACCGTCATTCTACCAATGGTGCACGTGTTGTGAAGACATACGGTTGTTTTATGTTGAAAATTGTTTAATTATTTCCTCGATCGTACACAGTTATCATGGATAGCCACATAAGAAAGTTGAAGAAATTAAAAAAGAAGAAAAATAAGCTGAAAATGGCGAAGGAGACGTCAAAAACAGGTCAGTATTAAACGAAAACTTTTGAACAAAATTTTTGTCAACAAAACACTCTTAAAGCAGAAATCTTAAATTGAGCAAAAGTTTCTTATTTCTAGATCCTGAGACAAGATCGCAGATCTTAAATTAAGCAAAAACCCATTGTTTTACTTAATTTAAGATCTGCTGTCTTGTCTCAGGATCTAGAAATAAGAAACTTTTGCTCAATTTAAGATTTCTGCTTTAAGAGTGAAAGCTAAAAGCACACGATGTTTCATTGGTTTTTACTTACAAAGTCGGTTATGTTGTATGGATATTGTTGTCTGTATATATATTTACTTCTTATGGACTTAAATGTGTCTTTTAGTTGAAGAAACGGAGGTGAAAAGCAACGAAAATGTCGATGTTGATGATAATCAAGATGGGGCTTCAAAGCAAGAAGACACAGCTTTGCCTGTTGGTACGTAAAATATTTTGGTGAAAATCGCTGGAGTAATGCTTTAAAAAACTGATAAAGTATTGAGAAGCAATTTGCCATGTTTTGATTTAATAACATTGCTTATATTACGACGATTCTTATTGTCAAGACCACAGATTTTTATGTTCTTATGTGTATATCTGCTAATACTTTCATGGTAATTTCACAGATGCAGTTTTACCAGATGATACAAGCTTTGCTTCACTAGCCGGTATGGTCAGTGAAAAGACCCTGAATGGAGTCAAAGAGATGGGATTTACTAACATGACAGAAATACAACATAAGAGTATTGCACCGTTATTAAAAGGAAGGTAGGACTTCAGATAATACATGTACAATCATTTGCTAAATTTGTGGAGTACAAAACTCAATTACAACATAGATAAGTTATTACGCGCGCTATGATTGGTTTTTGTTTATGAACCATATCATGATGGTGCATGCTTGCAAACACTGTCGTCAATTTTATTTTCAAACAAAAAGCTTCGATCTGATTGGATGATATGATAGTGCTTTCGCTATCAAAGCATTGTTTTTCCATTGTACAAACGCTAGAAAAAAAGCAAAAAAGTGATAGTTTTTATTATCAAAAAAATATCTATGTTATAAAAGCAATGGATCGTAAGTAGCTGTGCATCCATCTAGTTATGGATGCACTTGTGTGGTTGGTAAGCACTCAAAAAAGCTAGAGATGCACTCAGCTACGCGTCATGTGACTCATTATACTTGTTTTCGTGCTAAGAAACCTCCCACGTGCATCCATAACTTGATGGATGCACACTACGTATGATCCATTCCTTAATTAGTGTATTATCATTTGTAAGAGCAATGTCTGTTTAATGCTGTGCAATTAAAAGCAGCTCCACAAAGTCATTGAACAACTGTAATAAAAATTAAATAAATGCTGACTATAAAACATTTCCTACCAATATTCTTTGTTACTTTGTATCTTTAGAGATTTATTGGGAGCAGCCAAGACAGGAAGTGGTAAGACTCTGGCCTTCTTGATTCCAGCCATTGAATTGCTGTACAAACTTGGCTTCAAGACAAGAAATGGTAAAGGGAAAATATATAACCAGCACTAGCATATTATACAGTAAATAGGATATAGTGTGTTTGTTACACATGTAGATCTGAACAAAAAGGTACCGTGCGTGAGTAGGCTGGACCTGTGCCATACAGTGTAATGACTACCAACTAATTTTCTCCATATTTAAAAGATATATAAGCAAAATAAGCTTTTTAAAGGATAGACATTCACTCTAAAAAATGACTTGTGAAAGTTTGAGAAAAACAAATTAAAAATTAAAGAAGATATAGGCATTTATAAAGCAGCAAAATGCCAAACAATGCTCTAAATGCCCCAGTAAGTATTAAACTCCAAGTAATCCTTACATTTTTAATCGAGCGGATTTTCTCAGGCTTTTAGCACAGGACAGCGAAACTTTCCTTTAATGTCTATTGATACCTGTTCTTGTATTCCAGATTAAAAAATATAAAATTGTTATTTAGTTTCAAAAGAGCAAAGCAATAAGAATTTCAGAATAACTTTTAAATAGATAACAATGACTTTGAACAACATGGGTGTGACTTAAACCATCTTCAGGTTAAAGTGCATCAAGTTTTTACACAACATATACAAACATATGTAAATAGGCTAAACAAAATGTAGAATGAAATTAATATTAAATTATACAGAAACGATAGTCAATTTTTGGCCATTATGGCAAAGATGCCCCTTGGTTTAACCTATAAATTCCTCTGTTTTTTTTTTGCCAGGAACGGGTGTCATCATAATATCTCCAACACGTGAGCTTGCGCTGCAAATCTATGGTGTTGCTCAAGATCTTCTCACCGAACACAACTTTACTTACGGTATAATCATGGGTGGTGTTAATAGAAGAACTGAAGTTGATAAACTGCAGAAAGGTGTCAACTTGCTCATAGCAACGCCGGGTAGATTACTAGACCATTTACAGGTAAGATGAAAAAGGGGAAAAAATACTGCTATTTCTTACAGATTTTGTCTAAGAGAGTGCACAAAATTGTATTGACAAAGAACGAGCATCCAAAACATCGGTATCGCCATCCTTTTATCGTGTCTAAATTACAAATATATTTTAAAACTGCACAAAATCATAGTGACCACTGTATCATTTCAATTAAATTGGTACTTTTGAAAGTGATTGCGTGGCAGGGATTCCCAATCCTCAGCCAATCACAATACATGTACCTGTCACACCATCTTCTTTCAAATCAAGACTGTCAGTACAATGTTTAAGTTGTTTACTCCTGGGTGACTTCACAGGCTAATCAACATGTACATGTTACTAAACTAAACATGTTCTAATATAACTATTATAGTAAACAGTAATTTTTTTATTTTCAAGAGTATTTTTGTGGGAAAAATACTGGTAAAGAATGAACATTAATGTCTTTTGTGTTTGTTTCAGAATACACAAGGTTTTATTTATGGTAACCTACAGTGTCTTATTATTGATGAGGCTGATAGAATACTAGAGATTGGATTTGAAGAAGAGATGAAACAGATTGTCAAACTGTTACCAAGTACGATAACAACCATTGCATCAACAACAACAATACATCATGTTGGTGATGATGATGATGGTGATGATGATAGTGATGGTGATGATGATGGTGGTTATGATGGTGGTGTTGATAATGATGGTGCTGATAATGATGGTCCCAGGTGGTAGTGATGGTGGTATTGATGATGATGATGGTGATGATGATTGTGGTGATGATGGTGGTTATGATGGTGGTGGTGATAATGATGGTGCTGATAATGATGGTCCCTGGTGGTAGTGATGGTGGTAATGATGATGATGATGATGGTGGTGATGATGATGATGGTGATGATAGTGGTGATGATGATGGTAATGATGATGATGGTGATGATGATTATGGTGATGGTAGTGATTATGATGATGGTGGTCATGATGATAGTGATGATGATGGTGATGATGATGGTGGTGATGATGATGACGGAGGTGGTGGTTGTGGTGATAGTGGTTGTTATAGTGGTGATGTTTCTGAAGATGATGTTGACAATGTCATGATGATGATGGTGTTCTGATAATACAAAAGGTCTGAAGAAATTGTTAATTAAAATTTTCTTTTGGGCAAAGATGAAGAGGAGTATAAACAGAGCAGCATGCCACATGATAAGACATACCCCCCCCCCCCCTGCCTCTCTTGCCCACACCCACTTCTCACCACATTGATGACAACATCAATGAACTTGGTAAATAAGATGATGCTTTCACTGTCATTCTGTTAAGTAACGTTCCACGTAAGAAGTAGGCACTTATAGCCTCTCTGGCGCAAACCGGCGGTTGAGATTTTAATCTCCTACGTCATTAATTGAATTAGAATCTACTGATTTCATTGGATAACAACGTTAAAAGCGGGAAATTCAAATTTCCAATCAGAAATTTTGGATTAAATAAAAACTTTTTACGCAATTTCAGTTTACCAGAAATTTTATTAATATTTCAAGTAATCAGATCTAAAGTAATTTGAAAATGTAAAATGGGGAACCTTTTGAAAATTCATATAATCATTTGACGACGCTTGTCGCATAGAGTAACTTGAAACCATTCCATTGTTTGATGTAGTCGCGTAAGAGATCGTGAACTAAAGTTCCGCACATGAGCTTCTGTAAAACTATCAAATACAAAATGTACGTAATGACTAATCATCATATTAACGATGCCTGAATGAAAGTATGACATTGTTAAAATAGAGCTATCTCATCTCTAATTGTACAAAAGAGATCAAGCGGATACTCTCCATCTGCAGTTTTAATCTTTATTTCTTCTCTGGCCATAGATTCAAATGTTTTGAAAAGAAATAAACACTCCTTCGGCGTAAGTTTCATTCCATAGCATTGCACATAGCGTATTTCTTCGTATGAACAGACACAGTTAAGTCCCAGTATTGTAAACCCCGGATCATAGGAAATTTCCAAATGTGCCAGATCACACAAGTATCTTTTACTGCAAAATAGGAACTCTTCTTTAACTCTGGGGGAATTTGTTACGTTCAAGTATTGTAAATACGATCGCTGTAAAATTTGTCCAAAATGTTTGGTTGTGATAGGTGTGTTTTTTAGATTCAAGTGAAGACTATAAGACAGCTTTTCTACAGGAATTCTATTGCGGCAAAACTGGCAAATTTTTCTTGTTCTATTATTATGTCGTCCATCAATATTTATCTGGCAAAATTCAATTTCTTTGTATGTGGCAATTCGAAGAGGTCCATCAGTGTGTCCCCAAGTGTCATGTTTCGGACAACAACAAGACGCCTTTCGAGGCATCAAAGACTTCAAAATGCAACGATATGAAAATATATTACTTGACTAAGGCTTTTTTGTTGATATAATTGACGAGAAATAAGCAAAAACCAAGCTAAGAGCAAAAAATAGTTGACAATAGAGACGAGAACTTCAAAATTTCAAGATGGCGTCCGTCGCAATTATGCATGGGCTGCTTATTGGCACCAGTTCCCCATATCAGCGAATAGTATTAGTGGCAGAGACAATAGATTTTGGGACTAGGAACAAGTATAGAAAATAATATATGCAAAAAGTTAGGTATTTTCGCGGTTTTTTAGTGATTTTTTATCGTTAACCAATCAGATTTGAGTATTTTTGTTTACCATTCATATTGACCTTTGACACAAAAAATTAACGCCTGCACCAGGAGTGCCTACTTCTTACATGGAACGTTACTTAACAGTCAATAAAAAAGCTAAATTCATGATATTCCTCTATTTTGTTTTCAGCAAAGAGACAGACAGTGCTATTCTCTGCTACACAAACCAAGAAAATAGAAGATCTTGCTAAGCTGTCCTTGAAGAGATCGCCATTATATGTTGGTGTGGATGACAATAAAGAGACATCAACTGTAGAAGGGCTAGAACAGGTTAGTCGATTCGCTCTTTACAGTGAAAACACAGGAAAAAAATTGTGATGCCCGAAATGGGTTTATTTGGGATAATTGTTGGGAAAGTGTTACAAAACCCAACATTGGGTTCAAATTTACCCATATTTCCCCCATTAAATTTGAACATTTCCCATGCAATTCCTATTAATATTTGGAGACTTGGGAGTTCAATTTTTTTCTTGTGAAATATTGTTATCCAATAACTATTATAGAACTGAGTGACTGCAGACACATTTACAGTAGTGGACACAGCTCCAGTCGACTCATATGTCCATTTATTGTTTTATCACTGGTATTTTAGTATTGTCTTGTCTTTCTTCTAGGGATATATTGTCGTACCTTCAGAGAAGCGTTTCCTTGTCTTATTCACGTTTTTAAAGAAAAACAGGAACAAGAAAGTTATGGTGTTTTTCTCTTCATGTAACTCAGTCAAGTATCATTCTGAACTTTTGAACTACATTGATCTTCCTGTTCTTGATATACATGTAAGTATAAATTGATATTATGCTGTATAATTACATAATAACAAAAACTCAATAATTCTGAAAAGTTTCAATTTAACAGGAGGAAATAGATTTTTCAGTAAATTAGGATAAATTTGTATCTCAATTGTTGCAGAACTTGTCACATGTATTCATTTGGTTTGAGAATCACTCATTTATTGTTCATGGGTTTTAGAAACACTCTCCTAGAACAACCGAAATAATAACTTACTGTATTTCGGATTGGTGATCAACTATACACTGAATCAGCATATGGCGGACAATCTCGAGAACAAGGCTAGTCTAGGTGAACAGTTCATCTTCTGGCATTGTTGTTATCGTTGAAAAATGGTACAAAACTCATGGAAACCACTCTATTTGAAGTTAAACTACAATATAAGGATCAACACAAAACACTGTCCATGTGCGACGACTGACTAGCCTGTAATCTTGTCAGTACATAACCACTGTGTCCACCATATTTCATTTTGGTGCATATGACTTACAATCACACAGTATTAATGTACCTGTAACAGCATGAATCTTTGTCATGTTTTAGGGAAAGCAGAAACAACAAAAAAGAACAACTACATTTTTTGAATTCTGTAATGCTAAGTCTGGTACACTGCTCTGTACTGATGTGGCTGCTAGAGGACTAGATATCCCACAAGTAGATTGGATTGTACAGTACGACCCCCCTGATGATCCAAAGGTGAGAAGAACACATTGTATTACTGGGATACCCTGCTGACTAGCCAATGTTATAACATAGACACGATATAACGCGCGCTCTGATTGGCTCGTTGTTATGAACCATCAGCGGATATTTCATAAACTTGCGTCAGCATTCTTTTTGGCGATCAAGATTCTCGATCTCCTGTACAAACCGACCAAGCTCAGTGAATGCAGTAAGACTTTTAATAAAAGTCCTTTTTGATTTAAAAAAAACTAGGACAATTTTTGATCGATCATGATATTTTCGACCATTTGTTGATTGGCTGTAAACCGTGGTTCAGCTAGGATGACAGACTCACTAAATGTTCTCAATGGCTGGTGCACGAAACTTGTGCGAACGTTTGCATGGATTTTTTCGCTAAAAAAATATGTTAACGGACAAATTATCAATGGAAATTAAGAAAATGTAATTAACTTATTACAATAAATGATCCTTGATTTGACAAATGTTTTTTGGTAGTTTTTGTTGATAGTTATTTTGTTTGTTTTTGTCGGAGAAGTTCAGCCTTTGAGTTGGCAAAAGTTTTGTAAAGCAAACGTATAATTTCTCGTTGTTTTCTCGCAATAAAACAACAAAAAATACATTTTATGGATGCCCATTCTATCTATTCTCAATTATACATTACGAGTAATAACTTTAACTTGTAAGTGAGATCGAATTCGGTCTAGTTTTACGAGTTTGGTTTTAGCGATCACTTGCAGTCATTTTGTGGCGGCTTTGGATATCAGTTTTATTCTATCTAACATCAAATTCGCCCAAAAAACACGAAGAAAAAATATCGAAGATTCTTTCTTGTTATCAGTTATAAGCATTCTCAACTGAAGCTGGATATTATTGCAGAATTTTGCTGTTTTAAACTGGTTTATTGAAAGCAGTATTTTTGGGCGCCTTTTAGTCCATTCTACGCGCGACATATCGAGAATATCTCGTTTGATCAGCAAAAAAAATTGTCTATGTTATAAAAGGAATGTCTCATGGTTAGCGAGCGTATATCCAGTTCTGGATGCACTTGGGAGGTTGCTTGAAGCACTCGAAAAAGCTAGAGTGTCACTCCGCTTCGCGTCGTGCCACTCTTACGCTTTTCTCATGCTTAGCAACCTCCCGCGTGCATCCAGAACTGGATATACGCACGCTAACCATGAGACATTCCTTAAAGAACAAGCTACTCATTGAATTAATGTATTCTGATTGGCTGATCTGTGGGTTATTCCATGGCATTCATGAGTACCAGATTGTAAATGCCAAATGAAGATTTACAACCAAATGTGTTGTATTGCAACCTGCCAGTGCATAACTAGTATTTTATAAAACTTGTTTCTAAAACTCCAAACTTAAATTCATGTTTTTGCTTGAAAAAATAGAGTGTGTGCAAATTAGAATAAATTTCTATCAGTCACAGGAGTGAATTTGCTCTGAAAAGCACCATTGATTATTCATGAGTTTGTTTATAAAATATTTGAGACAAATGTGCATTCTGATTGGCTGAGAGATGTGCTCTTTGAGAGCTCAGTGCGCGTGTGCTCACATTTTTTTCCCATGAATAATCCAGAAAATGTGCCTAAAACAAAAAGTTAAAACAGCAAGTTAGGACTCAACGAATTTGGTTGTAATTGGTACATCACAGTCGTATACATGTAGTTCAAGTAAGATACTTTGTTGTTGTTTCTAGGAATACATCCACAGAGTTGGTAGGACAGCTAGAGGTGTCGATGGTAGTGGTCACGCTTTACTGTTCTTATTACCAGAAGAACTGGCGTTCCTTAGATACTTAAAACATGCCAAGGTACTAGAACTAGCATCACTGATGTCATCATCATCACCATCATCATCATCATCATCATCTTACAGAGTAGTAGAGAGGGGCGGATTCTGGCTCAAAGCCCTATTTCATCCAGCAATTCATTGAATGAAAAAAAGCCCATTTTGACTCAAATCAGAATTTGAGCTAGGCCCCTCTCTACTACTAGGGGAGGGGAGGGGGAGATGATGACGTCATCAGAAAAAAAAATCAGCTGACTCAGTTGGCAAAATCAATAGGGGAGGGGTGGTCATGGGAAAATTAATATGGTGCAGTTTGTCTGAATTCAAGTTTTGTTTGTTCACAAACTTTTTTCCAAGTTGCATCATTTTTCTTTATTACAAAATTACTTTTCAAATAAATAAAATCTAATATTTCACGGTCTTCCTGTGGCAGGATGAGATCCCATATTTTATAAATGAAATAGGGATAATATGTTTTTTTATTTTTTATATTTTTTACCACATTTAGAAATATCATTTCACTTTTATAAAGAAGATTTCCATCCACGGTGGGAATATTTTTTCCTGTGGCCATAGACCAGATTGCACTGGTAAATTTGTTTAATTCTGTTTTGCGAATTTCCTTTAAGGATTTTCTTATGGAAAATATTTGTTGTTTTATATTTGAATCGGGAAGATCATCTCTACATTTTTTTATAACACTTTGGGAAATATATGGAGATCGACCAAGGATTAAATAAATCCAATTTCTAAAATGTTTAGATGGATTAAATTTAGATGGCCGGACAGATCTGCCTTCTTGTTTGAATAAGTTTTCTGGATTTAAAATTAAGGTTGGGCAAATATCAAATATTTTTCCACACTCTTGACAATAATAAAAATAATTTTCAGAGTCTAAGATTTTAGTTTCACAATTACAGTCCATTATATAAATTTGTACATCTACCTAAATAGAAACCAAGTCACTCCAGCAATGACAATTATTATAGCTGCCTTATTGTTTTCATGTTTTTCTATTTTAGGTTTCTTTTTTTTTATCGGTTTTTCTATTTTAGGAGATTTTGGTTTTTCTTCTTTTGGAAGTAGATGTTTTTTAGTTGGGCCTAAATTATGTTTAACAACAGGAATAATTTCTTTGTTGATATCATTTATTCCAAGTTTCATATCTGTAGTTGCTTTTTGAAGTTTGTTATTATAACCAACCACTGAGTGAGTGTTGATTAAGAGCTTTGAAGGTAAAAGCCAACAACCAACTGCAATGGCAAGATCTAATTTTTGTCTTGCTTGTTGAAGAGCAAATTGGTATCTTTGGATAGATTTTGAAATATCATTTTCAATGATAGAGCTTTCAAAGAGTTTAAGAAATACTTTTTGTGTTTCTTGAGCACTTCCACTTGCTCCAAGGATGCTACTTCTTGTTTGCGCTTGTGAACCAAGTATACAGTAAACATAAGATTCAATAGATTGATTTAAACGTGAAAGCCCAGCTTTTGTTAATCCTTTAGAAGTTGTAAGGGAGAAATATTTATAGGGGTGATTTTCTGCTGGCTTTATATATTCCAGTTGATGATCGCCATAAGAGCCGCCTTCATCTTTAAAAAAGAAAAATCCATTGGGCCATTTATTTGTTTCTTTTCCATGTATAGTTTCATCATATTCTTCGGGGACGGAATAGATTTTATCAAATATTTTTTTATAAATTCTTCCAAGTCCATGATTTTCATCATTTTTATATCTGAAATCTGTATTTGTTGGTATTTTAAATTCACTGCATAGTTTTTGATAAGCACTTTTATTATATTTATTATTAGTTAAAGAAAAGTAGGGATCGTCTGGTAATGGACATTTCATTTCTGCTTAATATTCTTCTGATTGTAAATAGGATATGAAATCTCAGAACTGAATTGACTATTGGTTCATATTTCATCTCCACGCCAATTCCGCAGCCAGATGTGGCGCACCAAACTGCAAATGATAGTTGTTGGTGCCAAAATGACATATCTGGTTCTTTAAGCCATTTATGGGCATCTTTTGCAGTTGTATATTTTAAAGTTGTTGACCATATATTTCTTGGAAATGCTTTAAATTTTTCTTTTGGAGTAATGTAAATATCAATGGACGATAATGATATTTCTTTAGGAGAACTATTAAAAATGGGATAAGTTGTATTTGACAACATTAATTCTTTTGGAAAGTTTCCTGTGGCTTTTTCAAAAGCTGGTTTTCCTAAAAAATCATTTATATTTTCAGTTTTAATATGTCCATTCGATGAAGGAAAGTGATATAATGTTTTCTTTAGAGTTCCATCATCGTTGAAAGGATTATAATAATCTCCATTAAATCTAAATTCAACATTACCTACATAATTTTCGTCAAATCTATATCGTGTGTAGTTTGGATATTTTCTTTTAAAATCTGCCCACTTCATTCTATATATCTATCTAAATAGAATCCAAGCCACTCCAGCAGTGATAATTATTATAGTTGCTTTATTGTCTTCATGTTTTTCTATTTTTGGTTTCTGTGTTTTTATCGGTTTTTCTTCTGGAATAGGAGATTTTGGTTTTTCTATGATATGTTTTTTCTTTGAAGGACCTAAATTATGTTTAACAATGGGAATAATTTCTTCATTTATGTTATTTACACCAAGTATCATATTTTTTGTGGCTTTTTGCAATTTATTATTGTAACCAGCAATGGGAGAATTATTTAAAACTAAATATGATGGACAGAGCCAACATTCAAGTGCAACGGCAAGATCTAATTTTTGTTTTGCCTGCTGTAGAGCGAATTGATATCTTTGGATAGATTTTGAAATGTCTCTTTCAATTAAAGAACTTTCAAATAGTTGTAAAAAAACTTTTTGAGTTTCTTGCGCGCTACCGCTGTCGCCAATGATGCTGCTTCTTGTTTGCACTTGACTGCCTAGAATTGAATAGACAAATGCTTCTATTGATTGATTTATTCTTGATAATCCGGCTTTTGTTAAACCATTTGATGTATAAGGAAAGAAATATTCATATTGATTTTTCATTTTTGTACCTGTAGCTCCATGGTATCTAAAATCATTACCGGTGGAGAATTCTATTTTTAACTTTTCAAAAGCATTTTTATTATAGTAATTTTTATATTTTGAAAAATGTTGATCTTTTGGTAATGGGCATTGCAGTTCATTTAAAATGCGCCTGATAGTGAAATAAATGTGAAACTTATAAAAGCTATTAATTTGTGGTGATGCAGATGTGAGCATTTCTCTGCTTACACCGCAGCCGCCTGTGGAGCACCATACTGCAAAATTAAGAGCTTGTGCCCAAAATGATAAGTTTGGACTTTCAAACCATTTTTTAAAATAAGAAGTTTTTATTTCACTGTCGTCAAATATGTTACTAAATGTTAAATTTATTTTTTCTTTTGGCGTGATATAAATTATTAAATAATAATAAGTCAAATTTATTGGAATTCTATTCCATGCGACAAATTTATAAATTGCGTTTTCATTTAAGCGGTATTTTTGAGGGAATTCTATTTCATTTTTTTCTTCTGTGGCTTTTTCAAAAGTTGATTTATATTCTGTGGTTTTTTTATAAGTTGGTTTGTCATGCCAATTCAATGAAGGATTGTATGTTTTTATATTTGACCACGGCATTTTATATAATTAAGTTTATTCATTTCTACAAAGATGAAAAAAAAAATATGTCCACTTCATTCTATATATTTATTATATCTTAATTTGTACATGTATCCGCCATAGGGAGTTTTATCAAAAGAGAAAGTTAATTCTTTTTCACTACGGTGGATAGCTGTTGTAGAAGTTCTTTTTTTATTTCCTCTCTCAGCTTTTCTATGTTGACTTGGGGTTCTTCTTTTTTTTGAAAAGTCATTCTTATTTCATTTTTCAGAGCTTCATATTTATCCAACTCTGTAATAATCAGTGTAAATTCCTTTTCATCAATAGAATTATCACGGAGTGCTTTTGAAATAAGATCAGCTATGCTATTATGTTTTGACTTAATGAGTTGAATTGTTTTCTCGTGCTTTGATACTTTTTTTGTTAATCTTTTTGTTGCCATTCCAAAAGTTGCGGAAACCAAACCAAGAATACCACCAACGGCTGATAAGGGAATGCCAACAATAATTCCTGGTCCTGTAAGTGAAGTGCCAATGCCAGATGCAGTTAGTACAGCTGATAATCCGCCGCTGATTACTGCAGTTCCATGTATTAAGGATCGGGCTCTTGCATATTTTTTTCTAACTTTTTCATAATGTTTAAGTTCGTCATCAAGTTGTGAAAGAACTATACTTACTTTATTCAGACGAAAGTTTTCTCCATCGGCGGAAGGTAAAATTGGATACATTGAGTCGGTCATTATATAAAATAAAAAATTAATTTTGTTGCGTGAAATTAACCATTAAACTACATTCATTACCTTTTTCTGTTCCCTTGGATTGCTTTATGGAAATATTGAAAAGACGAATTTTTTCATAGTTTGGTATTTTTGAAAGTTTGAATCTTTTGTTTAAAGGAAAAATACGAGCAATTCTACTGCTATCATTATTATAAAGTTTATATTTTAGATAATCTTTCAAATCAACAGAAAACATTGGATGAGTTTGGGGGTTTGTTGCATCATCACTTGTAGTGTATTGAAGTGTGAAAGCAAGACCATCATTAGCATCTAATCCACCACCATCATTGTCTGAAGTTAAAATATGAATGTTGACTTCAGAGGTTTCATTTGGATATACAAGCATACTACATGATACAGTATCACCAATTGTATAGCTTTTTGGATATCTCACTGATGATTTTCTAATATCTTCATAAAACCAATCTCGCCAAATATCTACTCTATTTAAAATTTTTTCTGTTATTTGTTTACTATTCAGTTCTTCAGCTATCATTCTATATCTTGAGTATAATTAACTATAACGCTTATCTCATTACCTTTATTTTTACCTTTACTTTGTCTAATACAAATATAAAAAACCCTGATATTTTTATAATTTGTTATATTTGCAGGGATGGTGGTATGATGCGGAAAAAAAATCAAAATTATGCGGAATTTCTGATAAAATTATGCTGAAAAAATCATTGATTATGCGGGAAAAAGTGTTGATTATGCGGAAAAATTGCACAATATTGCAAAACGTTATGCAATATTACAGAGAACTGTATAAAACCATTTTGTGAGCATTTTAAGTTTAGAATATTTTTTAAGTCAAATGAAAACATGAAAAAACATATTAATGATTTATTAATACACAGATCTGACGGCATAACCTCTTTAATAACAATAAGCTTTGTACCATCTATAGACATTGTCATGAGAGAGGTTTTCATTACTACCTTAATTAACTGAAAGGTTTTCTTAATATAAATATTTAGGCAAACAAAAAACAAACAATATTTCTCATTTTATGGTAACGACTCCAAAAGAAACATGCGCATACTTACAAAGCTGTGTTCAAGTATTCAATTTTGAAAAATAACATGAACTGTAATTAAATAACATTACCGTAACTGTTTCATACTGATTTATAAAAAATAGCCTTACTCAATACTAGTTCAAAAAGTTCAAATAGTTCTCAATCATGCTAAATTTATTTTGTGTAGTCTAGTTTTTAGCCAGTCAGTTATATTTAGTACATAACTATTACATAACACCCTATTTTCTACTTTTCTTTAAATACTGGTATACTTGCTCTACTTCTGGTAAGTCAGGAAATGTGAATGGGATGAATCCCATAATACTGCATGGCCCATAAATAAAAATTTATCCATCTTACAATAGAATAATTAAGCATAAATCTGGAATAATTTATTGTAATTAAGCACATGAAATTGTTCAGATATATAACAGCAAAGCTCATTGGATCATTTCAACAAATTAAAATTGCCGCTAAAACAAAACTAGTTCTAGCCTACGCTCTGCCATTACGAGTGACGCCTTGTTGATAAACGTTAAATCGCACAAGTCTCGATTGTGCTATGGGGTTTTTCATGTTTTTTTCAAGTTTTTTACACAGAAAACCAATGTATTCTTATATTTTTTTTAAATATTATTGATATTTAACTTGTCCTGCAATTCAAAGTGTGTAATTTTTGGCATATTATATATATAATTTTTGCATTTTGGTAAAGCGAAAAATCGCGCGAGTCTGGCTTGTTTTTGTGGAGTTTTTAAGGCTCTTCTCGAGATTTGTTTACAAAATAAAACCTTTCTTTTCTTATTTTTATTCAAGAAGTAACGATATTTTGCTTGTTTTTTACTCAAACTTGTGAAAATTTTGGCTTATTATGCGATTTTTTCGCGATTACGCGGATTATGCGATTTTAGACTGATTATGCGAAATCGCATAATCGCGTTATACCACCATCCCTGTATTTGAAAGTGGCCAACTAAGGTTTATAGGAAAAACATATTTTACACCCTGACCATCAATAATCTTATATTTTGTACAAGTTGATAGATCAACTGAAAACATAATATGAATTGTACTGTCATTACTTGTTGCTGTTGAATATTGAATTGCAAAATCTACAGTATCATCTGAAGTTAATCTACTGGTGCGGCGGCTATGCCCATCATCATCAGAAGTTAAAGTTTTTATTAAAATGCTAGAGGTTTCATTTGGAATGGTATATATGCAACTAGGGCCGCTGATAATTTCTGGAGGTCTTACATATGGCGAATTAGGAATGGCTTTATAATACCAATCTCTATAAATATTTATTCTTTTTATATTTTTCTCTATTATTTGCTCACTGGTAAGATCTTCAGCTATCATTCTATATCTTGAGTATAATTAACTACAACGCTTACTTCATTACCTTTTTCTGTCCCTTTGGATTGCTTTATGAAGATATTAAAAATACGAATGTCTTTATAATTATTTATATTTGAAAGTTTATAACTCTTATTTATTGGAAAAATATATATAATACCTTGACCATCCCAAAATAAATATTTTGGATAATCTTTTAAATTAACATCAAACAAATATTTTTTTAAAGGATGAGTACTTGTTGTTGTAGTGTACTGAATTGAAAAAGAAATGCTATCTTTATCAGTTAATCCATTGCTAGTATCATCTGAAGTTAAAGATTGAATTATAATTTCCGAGGTTTCATTTGGATAAACAAGCAAACAACATGACATTGTATGACTATTAACATAATTATTGGGAAATCTTTCTTGTTTTGCACTAAGTCCACCATAATTCCAATCTTGTCTAATATAAACTCTTTTTTTATTTTTTTCTATTATTTGCTCACTGGTAAGATCTTCAGCTATCATTATATTAAATCAACTTCAAGAACAATGCTAGAAAAGTTTATATCTTTTTTATCTGCATCTTTGACTTTAAAAGTAAGACTTCCAATAGCGGATGTTGTTGACAATGGTATTGATATTTTTGGTTTGGTGTCATAGGAAATTTGATTGACTGTTCTGCGGCAGATAACTGCAAATAAAGTATCTCTTTTGCCGTTGTATAATCGTTTTTCAGAATCTATTTTATCACAATAAATGTAGATTTCTGATGGAATAGTTGAAGAAGGAAAATTAATTACAGCACCAAGGAGAGATATTTTTTCCACCGCCGGTGGTTGATCAAGATAGATTGTAAAATTATTTGTTGTTGATTTTATTGTTAATTGCATATATAGTTTATTTTTTCATTTTTTCAATCATGAAGGCAACAACGGCAACAATCAATAGCCAAGCATGCTCAGCAACAAAGGAAACAACTTGGCCTGCAGTTTTAAAAATGAAACTGGCTATGGCGCCAATCATGCCCGGCAATATTTCACCTAGTTTTTTACCCAGAGTTTTAAGTCCATTGCCAACACCTTTTGCTACTGATGAAAGTCCTGATTTTAATTGACTGACGAGGACGCCTATTGTTATAGCAACTGCGGTTGCAATTGAAGCAACAGTAAAACCATATTTTTTAAAAATATATTTTATTCTATTTCTTAAACTCATTCTCTCTTCTATCTGCTCAATTTCCTGATTATTTTCTTCTATTGTTTCTCTATCTGCTACATTTTGATTTTCTAATTCCTGATTTCTAGTATCAAGTGTTCTAATTCTATCTTGATCTGAAGTTGACGCTATTTCTTCATTATTTCTTTCTATTTCTTCTTCTCGTCTTCCAATTTTATTTTCAAATTCTTCATTTTGATTTTCCATTATTAAAAGATCAGTAGGGATTTCATTATATTTTCCACTTTTTATTTTATCATCGACACTTTTTCTTACAGTTTTATCCTCATTATAAAGTCTTTCAGGTTTTGTCCATCCCTTTAATCTGCTTGACCGAAATGATATTAATTGATTTCCATTTCTATCTGTTGTTATGTCAATTAGATTTTTATCAAGATCTGGGTATTTTGTAAGTAAAGTACTTACTCTTAGTCTATCAGTAGAAGTACTATCAATTTCTTCATCCATATTTTGTAATTCCATGTATTCTGGAAGTTGTTTGCCAGGGTTTTTTGTTTTCCATGAATCTGAAAATCTATTAAATGCATTTCTCCATCCCCTTCCGAACTTTTGTCTAAAACGAGAATATAAACTGTCTACTGTTTCATTTTCTCTTAGAAGTAATGTATCATATTCTTTATCTACTTCTTCATTTATATCTATACGACCTTCTTCAGTTGTTGGGTCAAAATCTGTAGGTTCAAATTCAGCCATTATATTTATAAATATTTAGCAGTTACGTAGCCCGCTGCTAACATTCCGCCAGCAACATATAAAATTTCATATTGTTTTTGTTTTGAAGATGGTGAATAATAGTTTTTGAAATTGGGTTTATTTTCCAATCTGTGGGCAAATTCTGGATGCGCTTTACTATAAAGAACAAAAGCTTCATCAGTGCTCTGGAGATTTTCATCAGCTTGCTTCTTTTCTAAATATTGTTGTCCAAGCCAATCTTGTTTTTTTTTTTGTTCTTTTTGCCATTCGCCCATGTCATGCTGATATTTTTCTAATGCTTTGTCATGCCTTATTCTCTCTAAATCTGTATGAGAACTATCTAAATATTTTCCTAAATATGATCCGCCGATGAATGCCGTGGCGTTCAGAACTGCTCCTGCTATCATTACTGCTACGGTTGCCATTTTATATATTTGTTGGGATTATTTTTTGTTTTTCAAGATATTCTTTTGTTGCCACACTGGCCGCAACTACAAGAGTAAGTTTACCATAATTACCTAAATTTGAACTGGGATCGCCGAGGAAATTTTCTTTTAGGATTTTCTTAGCTACATAGCCAATCCCCGCTGAAAGTCCAACTATAACGGCCGAGTCCATTACAATTTTAACTGCTTTATTTTCTGTCATATTATATTAAAAGAAAAAAAATATATCCATATGCTGTATGCAGCAAAAACAAAATGAAGACTTTAAAAAATATTTAGAAAATAGATATTAATAATAAATGCGATAAATAAAATAAAAGAAATAGAGAAATTATATGAATAAGTTAATATGCTGTATGCAGCAAAATCTAAAATAAAACTTTTTATAATTTTCAGAAAATAGATTTTATATTGTGAATAAGTATTTTTATATTATAATGAAAATATGCAGCAGATGTCATAATTTAAAAAAAGAAAATGACTTTATTTTTAATGAAAAAGAATTTAAAACGTGCAACAGATGCCACAAAGGCGAAAAGCCAAATAAAAGATGCTGCTCGAGATGCCACGGTTTTAAAGATAATGATGAATTTAAGAAAAATGGATATTTAATGAAAACGTGCCATAAATGTAGAGAGAAAAATATAAATCAAGATGAAATTAATGAAATAAAAGAAGATTTAAGTAATTATAAGAAACATGATATATTAAAGAAGATTTATAATGAAAAAGAATTTATTGATTTAAATTATGTATTGGAAATGAGAAAGAATAATAATTGTGATGTGTGTGGAAGATTAATACAATATATAACTCTATCTCAGCCTAATTTTGGGCAAATAAAGCGCACTAATCCTAGGCAGGGATTTATAAAAGGGAATGTAATTATTTCTTGTTCGTATTGTATGGCAAGATAAATATATTTTCTAAAAAGTTTACATTTTGTTTTTGCTGCATAATATAAAATTAATAATATTTTTACTCTCACACATATTTTTCTGGAAATGATAAAAAGTTTACATTTTGTTTTTGCTGCATACAGCATATTTCTTTTTTTCTAAAATTTATAAATAGTTTACATTTTTCTGAAATTATAAAAAGTTTTATTTTAGATTTTGCTGCATACAGCATATTTCATTAAGAAAAAAATATTGATTTTATTTTAAATTTGGTCTATTATTCCATAAAATATTTATTTTTAACTTTAGCTGGCTCAGGTTCAACTGTCTCCTTTATCGGTTCTAACTTAGGTTTATATTTTTTTTCTTCATTTTTATTTTTCCTCAATCTAAAATATAAATCAACTGTAGTTAATCCAATCCCCACAACTCCAATAATTGTGGCAAAATTTATGTCTGGGAACCAAGAAGAATCTTCTTTCATTTCATTTGTTTCAGCCAAGGCTTTTTTAGCTTTCCTATGGTACTCGACCAATCGTTTTCCGGCTTCGACGCGTTTTGGATCTTTAACCTTTTCAGGCTTTTTCTCTGGCTCAGCTGTGATTTGTTCCACTTTTTTTTCTGTTTCCACTTTTTCATCAGATGACATATATAATATAATATTTTTTTCTTAAGATCCATCTTAAACAAATGCTTAAGACTCTTAAGAATTATCTTCAACAAATGCTTAAGACTCTTAAGAATTCTCTTCAACAGAATTTGAAGTTGGCTTAACAGCTGCTGAAGAGAATTTCAAATGCTTAACAACTTGTAAAAGACCACTTCCAAGAGCTACAAACCTTCCACCTTTTAAAATTGTATATCCCGCAACACTGTTGAGCTCCTGTTTAAGCAGCTCATTTTTCTTCAAGTCAGTACACAATTCCTTCTTGTCATCAATTGGTAGAAAATAATTTAAAACTTCAGATGTGCCTTCCAAAGTCATATTAACAAGACTTCCTGAAACCATAGTTCCCATCTTGACTTGGTATCTGTTGTGGTATTTTTCAACATCAGCCGGTGATAATTTTTTAACTTCGCCAAGAGATAATTTAACTCCTGTATACTCTTCTATTGTTCCAAGAACTGCAAGTATAGATAATTGTTCTCTTTTTTCTTCGACTTCAGCCGATGTTGTTGGAGTTGTTTTTTTCTTGGTTTTCTTTTTCTCAACAATTGCTGTTGTGGGAATTTTTATTTCTTCTGTTGTCTCAAACTGATCGAGTATGGATGTCATTATATATAATAAATTTTTGGAAAAAATTTATTGTGGGATTTCAATATAAGCCAAATAAGGATGCCTAAGACAAAAACAAACTCGTGAATATTTTTCTGACTTCAATATATTTTTAAATTCTTTTTTCATCTCTGGAGAAAGATCTCCGGCAAATTCATCAAAAAGAGTTTGGTTAGCCATCTTATTTGGAGAAAAAAAACTAATAATACAAGCCACATTTTCTCTAAATGGCTTTGCAATAGATGTCAGCTGTTGTGTGAGAACCCATAAAGAAATATTCTGATGCCGACCGCTAAATGCTAAACTTATAAATCTATTTGATCTTTGTTTTAAATCTTTTGTAAAGGCGCAGTCGTCTAATATGACAAGAGTTTTTGTTCCAGAGAAAACTATTTCAATATCTTCTAAAAGATTATTTATTTCATCTTCTTCTTGCGGCGGGCATAAAACTATAAATCTTTTATCACCATTGGCAAAACCATGGTAAGTTTTATTTCTAACATAGGTGGGACAAATGAGAATTATATTTTCAAATACAAATCTGTAAGTGCTTCTTAATTTTTCTATCAAATATTGCGTCTTTCCACAGTTTGTGGGCCCGGTAATAATACAGTGAAAAGGAATTTTGGTTTTTAATTCGTCCATCTACTATATTTTAATAAATTATTGCTTTCAAGTTTGAATTTTCCACTTGCATAACTGCATCGGCCACTACAAACACATAACAATTTACATTTCCACTTCCAGTTGCAGTTCTTTTTATTTCCAGTTTTACGCCATCTTTTGTAGAATTCAACAACAGCCCGCCGCCATGTAGTTCATCTGAAGGATGAGTTCTCAGATCCACCCAAAGAGCAAACTTATTATCATAAAAGTCTTTCTGAGTTATGTTATCTGTTATACCCATTTTTTTAACTACCACGTCCCAAAAATCAGTCTTTTTCATTCCTTTGCTGTAAAGTTTATTTGGCATGCCGTCAATATTAACTGATACTTCTGTTAAGGATGGATAAACAAACTTTTCAGAATCTCTTGCACCAACAGTGTATGGTTCTATGAATAACATTAAAATGCCAGACATACTCCTTCGTGGAATATTAATATGCTCATTGATAACTGTATCTGTTGCTTTATTAATTGTAATTGTCTTATGTAAAAGTACATTTTCATAATAAAATCCTTTACTGGCATAAGCATAAAGTGCATTTTTCGCAAGTTGATCGCTGTAGATGCACTGATATTCTAACTCAATGTTTGAAAGTGAATATGTATAAGCCTTTGAAGTATCTGATGTGATAGTGATATCTTTACTTTCTGCTAAAGTTATTTCAAATGACAATGTATTATTCAAAGCTCTGTGATTAAACACTCCATGGTCATCAATGATTGGATGGTTCAATGCAATTTTATATTTTGTTCCATAAATAGCCGCCAAGGCAACTTCTTTTGCGTCTGAAGTAACTTTATCTCCGGCACTTGTTCTTAATTTTCTCATATTTGAGGATGAAACTCCTTCTTTCAACATGTTTTCTCTTTCTGCTTTCAAAAGAAATAGATCTTTATACGTAGAAAACAGATCTATTTTATTAGTATCCTGAAGTATCTCACCACCATAAAGAACTTTCATTCTTGCTACTAAATTCCTTGAAATATTATTTACGAGAGTGTTGTTTGCATGTCCTGCAGTTGCAAGAGTGAGGTTAAAAGTCAATCCAACGCTGCCAGGAACAAAGACAACATTCTCACTCAACTTTGGCAGATGAACATAAAGCGTCTCACCAGGATTCGCGCTGCTGGGGTTGAAGGTTATTCGATGTAGTGTTCTATCAGCCTTTAGTGCAAGTGGTTTTCTTCTTTCACGACTGACATCTAAAACTTCTGCTATATTACTCATATTATATATATGGAAAATAAAAAACTTTCAAACCATTATTATTCTACAAATGGATATTGGAAAGGCTATGAGGCTATTGCTCCTCTGGCAGAAGCCACTGGCGTCGATAAAGAAAAAGTTAAAAAATGGTTAGAAAAACAAGCGTTGTGGCAAATATATCTTCCAAGACCAAATTATATTCCCCGATGGCATTGGAATGTTGAAAAGGTGAATGAAGTTCACCAGTCAGATTTACTATTTCTTACTCATGATACAGTAGGAAATAAAACATATAAATATGTATTACTGGTAGTAGATGTAGCCAGCAGATATGCTGATGCTGAAGCACTGACTTCAAAAGACTCCTCCGGTGTAGCAAATGGATTTGAAAAAATATATAAAAGAAAATTAAAATATCCAGAAACGTTAATTGTTGATCCGGGAACTGAATTTATGGGTGCAGTGACGAAGTTGATGGAAAAAAATAATGTCAAAATTCAAAGATCAGAGGCAAAGAATCACAGAGCACAGGCAATAGTGGAAAGAGTAAACAGAACTCTAGCAGAAAAATTATATTCTCATCAATATGCACAAGAGATGTTGATGACTGATAGAAGTCGAGAATGGGTTAAAAGATTACCTGATGTGTTAAAGTCAATAAATAATAAAGCAAAAAAAATAACAGGTAAAGCGGCTGTTGATGCTGTAAAGTTAAAAGAAGTTTCAGAAAAGCATGTGCAATATAAAAGACCAGTTGGCATAGAAGAAAAACGATTGCCTGCTGGTGTAAAAGTTAGATATTTATATCAGCCTGGAGAATATGAAGGTGGTGAAAACCAAAGAGCTACTGATCCAAATTGGAGTTTTGGAATTTTTGATATTGTAAGAGCCGTTGTCGCAGAGAAACAACCAGTTTTATATTATCTTTCTGATGGAGCACCAAGGAGGAACTTTGTTAGAGAGGAATTAATGGTTATTCCTGAAAACACTGAACTTCCTCCAAAGAATGTTCTGTAATTCTGTGAAAATATTTTTTATGACTTTCTAAAGTACATTTATTTTTAAATCCACTTCTACAATAAGGACATTTAATTCTAACATAAAGAAAATAATCATTGATTTCTATAATAATTAAATCGTAATCATTTGAAATAATAGTCTTATAACCATTATTTTTATATTTCTCTAATAATTTTTGCTGATGTTCAGAAACAACTCCCATTCCTGTAGGCGTTTTAAATTCTATAGCGAAACCAGTATAATTTTTATGATAATTATGAATTATTATATCAGGTTGACCTTTTGTATAACCTTTTGCCCAGGAGGAGATTCTTTTTTCTGATGTATCTTGAAGTTCTCCAAGTCCTGCAGATATCAACGCATTAGGATAAAATCTTCTAATGTAGGCAACCACTTTCGTATGAAGATCATATTCATTTTCAATTTTAAATCCAATCGATTTTGGATATTTCTTAGAATAAGATCCTGTTTTTCTAATTGATGGAATAACTTCACTAACAACCCACCTTTTAAAAACTTTTGCATTTTCTAATTTTGAAGATAAAGCTAAAGAATAAAATCCAGATTCATTAATATAAACCGCATTTTTTTCATTTCCTTTCAACCCCGTCGTTTCAACGGGGTTGAGTTTTTCCAATGTAGTTTTATCTTCTTCATCAACATGATTTCTTATAGCTTGATTTGTATCTTGATAACCTAGTATAGTTGCAACTTCCTTTCCTTTAAAAAATATATTTTTATCTTTTCCTAAAATCATATTTAAATTAAATTTATTATTTTCAAACTGTATGATTTCCATATATATAGTTTTATATAATCCTCAATATAATTTTTCAAAGGTGTATTTTTACGCTATTGACAATATCCAATAGATTTTGTATTTACACCATCTATTAAAATTATCCGTTTATCATCATTTGAAGACAATGCAACTTTATTAACTGTCTCAGAATAAATTTCATGTTTATAACTTCTAATTAAATTCATATTTCTAAATTGATCCTTTCCTGTAAATAAACAATCCTTATAATCTTCAAATGAAATTTCAGTACTGATTACCGATTTTTTTATCCCTTTACACTTTTTATGTTCATCTTCTTCAACTTTGAATGCATATAATTTTGACCTAAGACCAACAAATTCAGTAATTTCAATTCCATTTGTCTCATCTTTCATCATTCCAATAACTTTTTTATTTACTTTTTTATCAATCACTGCATGTTTTCCATAAGCTGAAGTATCAAACTTCTTTTCTAAGTCAGCATAAATATCTTTATAGAAATCTTCCGTCTTTATTTCATACATAAGTGAATCAGTGTCAGAAAACAACAATTCAGCTTTACTATCATATTTCTTCTTAACATAATTATAATGAAATTCATACATTAATTCCTTTGACAAATCCAAAATTGACATTCCAACATAAATCGGCTTATTAAATATTAACTCAGTCAAATTCATATGAACCGCAACAAGATTTTCTGAGAATATTGTTCTCCTTTTATAATTTGGTTTTCCTATAAGACTTTTAACTTGCGCTTCAGTGTTGCAAAGTTTTATCTCCTGTCTATTTCTTATATTTTCCATAGTTTTACCAAATACACTATTATTCATCAACTTGAAGAAATCTTTTTCAAAGTCATTAGTTCCTTTGGTTCTCAGCTGAGTATTCAAATCAATATACTCAGCCAACCATGGCTTTTCTAAGAATAAAATACCTCTGTGGATCTTTTTAATTTTTAAACCAAGAGAAAGATATTTCTTTAAAGTTGAATGATGAACTACATATTTTTCTTTATCCTTCAGATTTGGAATTAGTTTTTCAACTTTATTTACAATCAAAGGCTCTGGTGCAAGGGGATATTCATTGTGCAACTCATGAAGTTCCTTGGGATATTCTAAATCCACTTCTAAGATACAAGAACGTTTATGCCAATATTTAATATCTTCTTTACCCATCCACTTAAATTCAGCATAAGGCATATTTTGACTCATTGCCCAACCATAAAGATTATTAGCATCTAAATATTTTATATAAATGTCTTCTTCCTGAGGAGAATAATCTTTCATATATTTATTATTTGCCTTTGCATATCGTTTACTAATCATTGAAATTCCTCCTCTAATTCCCTTTTCAATCATCAACAACATATTAGAATCATGAAGTAAATCTAATTCCATTTTAGTTTTCTTTAACATTGCATCCCATGAAAGCCCAGGCGAAGTATAATACCAACAAGGATCTAGCTTATAATTCTTCATGCAGACATCTCTGAAGGTCTCAAACACATCAGACAATAGAAGAACATCTGTTTTCATATAAAGATCGTGATAATCTTTAAAAGTTGACATATTAAACTTTTTCCAAACTTTCTCAGCATGTTCATAATCTGATAAAGAAATATTTTTATTATTTAACCTGCTGTAGAATTCTTCAATGGGCGGAAGCTTAGTTTCAGTTAATTTCTCTAAACTATCAAAATAATCATAAGGAAATACACCTTTCCGCAATAATAAATCTAACTTATCCACCTCATAATATTTTGTCATATTTTTAAAATCATTTTTTGACAAATTCGAAACTAATTTATCTAAAGATGAAGCCATAAACTTAAAACTATCAATAAATCTGATTTCTCTTTTAACATTAAATTCTTTTCCATTCTTATCTGTAAATCTATCAACAATAATTTCCTTTTTAAAACTAATATATTTTTCTTCATTCTTTGGAATACAATCTATTTTTCCTTTTGAAACTCCAAGATTTTTCACAAACAAATGTGCATCATAACCAGATAAATTATGAAATATTACTGGAATATGTTTTGGGATTTTATAATTTAAATTACATGAATTATGCGCTGCACCTCTATATTTACCAGTTAAATGATCGTGATCTAAAACCTTATCTCCGTTAAGAGGTAAACAGCAAATATGACAATCAGTTGCACTTTTATAATTCTCATCGTCTTCTTCTGTTAATTCCACTTTCTTATGCCAAATTTTATTATAAATCTCCTTAACTTTATTTTCAATCGAATCAACAAAGATCTGACCGATATCTTCATCAGGATCTGAACTAGTATAACTTACTACGTCTAATGGAAACAAATCTTCAACTGTAGATTTAACAGCATAGCAAAATCCAGATGGTTTATGCTTTTGGAATTTATTTGTCCAAGAATGATCATTATCTTCCATTGAACTTTCTATCTTTTCGGTTATACATTCAAAATCTGCATAAATTACAAATGGAACACGCATTGAATGATGATAATTTTTAAACTTCAACTTTGAACCTTTACTTGGCATATTTATTTTAACTACTGATTTATCTTTGCAATATTCTTCATGTTTATCTAAACTTTCCTGCTTTGGAAATGAATTCAAACAACGTAAACAAATAAATCTTTTATAATTATGATTATTAATCTGCGAAGCAAGAAGTCCAGACATTTTTCTAATCCAGCAATAATGACTTTTTTCAGAATCTGAAATAAGAAGAAGATTTATTCTTTCACCATTTGTTTCTGAGATCCTCAACGGATAAACCTCTTCTTTAATTTCATTATAACCAAATACATTTACACTTATAGTTGGATTATTTTCTTCAAATATATCAATTTTTCCCAACTCAACTGGAAAATCTAATCCATCCCAATTCAACTCCTCAGAACTCCTTTTTAACTCTTTTGAAATTCTCTCTTTATTTTTTCCTTCAGGCTTTGTAATTGCTAAAGTCGCTGCCCACTTAAAACATTCTAAATCTTTATTTTTAGGATTCACAATAGATTTTTTAGAAGATAATTTCCTTGGCAAAGGAATATATGAACTGCCAGAAATTGGATTAAATTTATCAATATGTAGACTTAATAAAACTACCTTTTTAAAAATCCACCCCGATCCCATATTTTGAAATACTTCTATCTTTTCCAAAATTTTGCCAACTATTCTATCATAAATTTCATCTAACTTTGTAGTTTCAGTTATAATTTCAATATCACTATGAAAATATGAAATTGACAAATTTTTCTTCTTTTTAAATTCAACTTCAAACACCATTTTAAATTTAATTGGCTTTTCTTTCTCTTTCAAAAGATTTAAAACCTGAACTTTATGCCATTTAAAATAAATCTTTGGATCAACTTTGGCTTGTCCCTTAATTTCATAAGAAGTTAAAAACCCTTTGAGAGCAGATGCTTTCTTTGTTACTTTATGCTGATTGAATAGTTTATTAATTACAGATTGTAACTTTTTAACTCTTTCATCTATCTTCTTTTTTTCTTTTGGAATGAAATTTAAAATCCAGTCAGCAAATTTATTTAAATTCTTTTTTACATTATCCTGTAATTTATTTATATTAGGTTTAACTGGAGCTTTATAAGCTTGTGGTTTTAAAATTGGTGTTTTAATAACAGGTACAGGTGAATCTAAAATATTATTAGTTTGACTCATCTTGTATATAATATAAAATATTATAATCCTAATATATGATCCCCTTTCAATTCCCTAATTTCATATGAATTAAAAATCCTTTCCACACAAGAATCGCAAAGTTTTGTTTTCAAGTCACTGAATTTTGTTTTAATTTTTGCCATTTTACACATAATACATACATAATATTCAAATTTTATTTTGAATTTTTTAAGATCATCCATATATTAATATGAAAATTAATTCGGAATTTGCAGCATATTAATTTTCCCATGACCACCCCTCCCCTGTGAAAATTTTTGAAAAAAAATTTTCTTTTGCTAGCTCATTAATATTCATAAAACTGACCACCCCTCCCCTATTGATTTTGCCAACTGAGTCAGCTGATTTTTTTTTCTGATGACGTCATCATCTCCCCCTCCCCTCCCCTAGTAGTAGAGAGGGGCCTAGCTCAAATTCTGATTTGAGTCAAAATGGGCTTTTTTTCATTCAATGAATTGCTGGATGAAATAGGGCTTTGAGCCAGAATCCGCCCCTCTCTACTACTTACAGTGTGGAAACATGAACGGGAACACATGTATCCTATGAGGGAATCAATTTGGAAGCATTTTTATTTTGATAACTCAGTGCATTTGAGTTAAGTCCTACTTTTTAGAGGATAGAAAGCCCAGAAAATAAAAAAGCTAAATAAAGTCAAGTGTTCTTGGTCCTTGTACACTCACTGTAGCCACTGCATCATCATCATCATCAACAACTTGAGATTATTTGTCATCAATACATAATAATGTCAGTGTTAGGAGCACAATCATCATCATCAGTGTTATCCTGATTGACATTGATACCATAGCAATCACTGTCTTGATTATTATGCTTGTCATCATCATCATCAGCATGAGGTCACTGTTGTTGTATGTACATAATTGACAATGTTTCTGTCATCAGCATCACCATTGTAATATTTATTATTATTATTATTATTACTATTATTATTATTATTATTATTCATTATTATCAATTATTATTAATCATTAGTTATTGATGTAATTACTATGGCAATCTTTTACACTACCATCATTGCTGTAGTTGTTTTTATGTCATCATCATCATGGCTCACCCAGGCTGTCTTCGTCATCAGTCTTCATCACAACTAAAATAATAATTTTACAAGCCTATTACTTACTTTGTTCCAGGTTCCTCTCAACGAATATGATTTCTCATCATCCAAGATACTGAACATTCAATCACAGGTTAGTGTATTTGTAACCAGGGGCCAGTCTGGATAAAAGTTATAGAAGTTCTTTAGAATTGGTCCTCTGGATAGGGATTTTTGCAGTGGATAGTGCTATTCAGGCTTCGTGCAACCATCCCCTGGTGATCATTGTAATTACCATCTTCAATATTCCCACCATCCTTTGAAATTCAAGATGCTGGATATTTTTAAATATGTGATTTGAATCTGTGTTATGGTAATGTTATATATCTCCACAAACATCTTTGATATCAGCTTTCTGTCTAACACAGTATTATTACCAGCCCATTACCACAAAAAAAGCTGTTTTGATGTTGAATGTGAATATTTTGATATTTTGAGGTTTGTTGGGAAATATTCAGTAGTTCCCTAAATATTGCTTCACATTGCCTGAAATTCAATAGGAAGGCAAAGAAGATGACAATATATAAGTACAGACTTTGGTTTTTAACATATTTTATTTATTTCGTTCTACTGCTAAAAACGGTCACAAACATCTAGTTTGGGCTACCTGTGTCGCTGCACGTTTCAATCCCTTATGATTTTCTGCTATTATTTCATGCACCTCACCGAACTTCCATTTACTAACTTGGTTTGTTTTGTTTCATAGCTAGAAAAGCTGATTGAAAAAAACTACTATCTACACAAGTCGTCCAAGGATGCATATAGGTCATATCTGCAGGCTTATGCGTCTCATCAACACAAAGCTATATTTAATGTGAATGCTTTGGACTTACTACGTGTAGCGCAAGCGTTTGGGTTTACTTGTCCACCTAGTGTTAATCTAAGTATCCTTTATGATAGTATTTTACGAGGTTGTAAATATGTCTGTTGTATTTATATTTCGTCTGTCCATCTATTTGTTAATTGATTTCCTTTCATTCGTCCACTCACTCATGCATTCATTCATCAATTTATCAATTAGTTCATCTATCCATTAATCCATCCATCCATCACTCATTCATCCATCGATTAATTCAATCATTCATTCATTTTTTCATTCATTCATTCACTCATTCATTTATTCATTCATTCATTCATTTTCTGTCAGTTCGTTAATCAATTTACCCATCGATACAGTGATTTGTTCATTTATTCGACGTACAAACATTTGCTCATACATTCCATCGTTCATTCACTCGTTCTTGCTGTCTTAACGAGCGATTTTTGCTGCTATTTTTCCCCGAATTTTACGGCGATTTTCAGATTGTGTACAGAATGTTTTACGAGCTTTGAATTAACCAGTTCATTCATCCATTCATTTATTCATTCATTCATTTATCTAAATGTACCCCCACACATTTAGTGGCTAACGAATCTTCTTTCTAGAATTGCGATAATCGTTATCTTTTTTGCCTGTGTATTATTCTTAACGAGCCACTATCAGCTGTCCACAGTAGTAAAGGCGAACGGATACAAAGACGTGGTGGCGGTGGAGGGTTTGGGTACAAGAGCAACCACCAAGACAAAACGACATTCTTTAAGAAGAAAAAGAAACTGGATTCAAGACAGTTTTCGCGATAGTATTGACAATATTTTAACTCTACACAAAGTAGATTGGTCACTGTATTGTATGATGCACAACTCTTACAAAATTGATCGCAAAATTTTACGCAAATGTATCGTTATCAGAAACTCATCAGTGGATCGAGACGTGTAGCACGGTTTCGTGCTCCGAAATATTCAAACTAATTAGCATAATTTTGACGCCATATTTGGTCAATATTCGATACTCAGAAATAGAATCAATTAAATGGCCACTTGTTGCTGTAAATCAAACATCTGCGAAATCACGAGTTTTTAGGACAGATTTTCCTTTCTGCATGTTAAAAGTGTCGTTTACTTAGCTTGTGAGGTTTTGGAAGCATAAACAATATGATTTTCTTCAAGGAAGGCTTTCCAACGAAAAAATCGAATATTCCGGAGCATAGAACCAAAACAATGTACTGTCGCTACACATTTCGATCCTCTGATGAGTTCCTGTCGTTGTACCATACAAGTTTTAGCACATTTTGTATCGCAACTACGTCGTAAAACAAATTGTCTAAAACATTTCACCGTTGAACATGCTCTAGAACGCACTACAACCGCTGTCAGAGGCGGATCTAAGGGAGGGGTGCAGGGGGTGTATAAACCCTCCTGAAAGGATTTCTAGTCCTTGTTTTATCAAAAATTTTTCCAAAATAATCTCAGTATTTCATATTTACTGTGTAGTGCACTCCTCCTGAAGATTATGCACCCCCCTCCTGGAAACAATCTTGGATGCGTTCCTGGCTGTGAGATAAGTTAAAGAAGCCGCATTTGCTCGTTGCAGTGTACTGGGGTATATAGCTCGGGTTGCCTCATGCATCTTCTTTTGCGGTAGCGTTGCATGTAAAGTTGTACTAAAATATGGCAGCATGGACTTTGTTTTTGTGTTTCATAGAAACAGAAAAATAATAAAAAAGAGTTGTCTGGGACAACTCACCTTCATCTGTATTTTTTTAATCTTATCGTAGCTTGTCTTATGTATCTCAATGACAGTAATAAAGAATAAATTCAAAAAAACTAGCTTCATACATAAGACGGATCTGGTTCCAACACTATCGTTTTTGTGGCTGAAAAATTGAAAAACAATTTTTTTCGTGGTTTTTTTTTTCCTAGAAAAAGTTATCGTGTTTGGTTATGCACGATCTCTGAACTCGATCGCGGCTGAGATCGTCGTAGCGATTATGTGTGTTTGGTTATGCACGATCGCTGAACTCGATCGCGGCTGAGATCGTCGTAGCGATTATATGTGTATGGTTATGTACGATCGCTGAACTCGATCGCGGCTGAGATTTATTGTCGTAGCGATTATATGGAAACAAGGCTTTAAAGAGCGTACGTTGTTTTGATGATGTCAGACCCAATCCCGAGTGATGTACCAGACTTAAAGAGAAAGCGTAAAATGATGTGAAAAGGGGAAAGAAAGAATGCGAGAATGACAAAATGGACGCACGAAAGAAGGAAGAAAGAGCAAAAGAATGAATGAAGGAAGAAATTGAAAGAAGGACGATCGAGATGATAACAGCCGTACTAAAACGAGAAGTAACGAAAATGACAAGTTGAAGTGCATTGTTTGATAACGTCATTTTATTCCATGTTTGTCACACTGCAGTTTTCAAACTTTAGTTGATGATATCGCAACATGTGAAATACCTGGAAGTGAAATCAAAGTAATAATCATTAACGGCATATTTCGTTGCTATATAATATTTATAAAACTAGAGTAATTTTTTCTTTTGACGTACTATAGGAATCAATTAAAAATGCTTCGCCTTGAGAGGAAAACGTATTGGTGAAAGTTCACACTCTTGACTGGATTCAGTTTGTTCCTTTTCATTTATTCAAAAAAAGTATTTTTCTTTCATTCTTCAAGAACTCAAGTAGAATTTGCTATTTAATTTAACAACACATCTACAGAAATTGTGAGTGGAAAGAAAGCAACGAAAAGCACAATCAAATTCAAGCAGACGAATTCAACTAATTAGTAGCGATGCACATCGGCTGATACCTGATTAGCATAAGCCACATTTCTTAGGGCAGTTCTTTCTTGGCCAACTCATCGACTCACAATGGCTTTGTAGATAATAACGGCACGAACTTTTATCAACACATGGACCTAGAAATGAAATACACGGCTAAATGTAAAATACTATTTATCACCATTATGCAATGCACGGTCGCTCTCCGGGATGGTCTCGGGCGGCCTAGGACCTTCGCGATCTGGCAACTGAGCGTTACGGGAGGCAGCCATACAGCGCCTCTTCCACTAAGTAGTTGAAGACCCTTGCTATTGTGCATCCTGCTCGCGCATGTGAAAACAAATAAAATTCCTCGTTCGAGTAAAAAGATAACTCACGTTAGAGAGATAATGTAATAGTTCTCTAAATACTATAAAGTGTATAATCATTTGGACAAAGCCGGCTTATTGATTTGTGACGAGGCGTGGATGGAAGTTACCTATTGCACGTACCTGTGACTGGAACTGTAAAAGAAAAGAAATAATATAAAATTTATATAAAATATTCTTAATATAGAATTAATTAGACTGATTCCATAAGTCGGTCCCAGTCGCTCTCCGTCAGTCTTTTAGTCGCTCCTTGCGACCGTCGCTAGTTGAACGACTTACCAAATACAAAGAGCGAAAATTAAGACTTATGGAATCAGTCTAAGAATTAATATAAAAAAAGTTATCAGAGTACAAATAGTTGTGAATTCTAACAGAAATTCCGGTGTTCAAAGCCCCAGCCGGACCACCTATCAGGGTCTTATAATATTCGAAGAGAGCGCTCTAGCCTTACAATAATCGTGATTTCGATTTATGGTTGTTATAGTAAATAAATAAATGAAGGAATAGGAAACGAGGCGGCGTGCTCTATAACTCTATAGAACACGCGTGAATTTCAAGAGGACGACAGAAGCGTTAGGAGAAGTACGACGCACTGCTGCCGATTTTTCTACTCCTTTTATGAAATACAATCGCGGTTTTAAAGCAGATTTTATGGCTTATTCGTGGCAAAAAATATTTGAAATATGCGAACGGGTGTACTGTGTTCTCATAGTGCACGCGTCTCATCCAATCAGAGCATTCGTTACATCTCAAATATTTAATGATTATTATTAGAATCTTAATTACTATTTGACAACATTGGTTTTAACTGCTTTGATTTACGGATTTGACGTCTATATTTAGACGTCCTTGGTTTTATATCTTTGACTCAAGGGTTTTTGAACGAACTATACAAAAACTGTGGTCCATTTGCAATTGTATCTAATTCCATACATACCCCATTTCGACAGCTCGTTATTCATCCATCCAACAAAGCGACTGAACCGAGTGAAGACTGAGTAGTAGCTGGTATAACAATATGGATGAGTCCAACTTGCAATACCACGTAGAACCCACTTTCCTGATTCATTGCAGACTAGTGGTCCCCCTCCGTCCCCCTTGCATATCCCCCTTCCTCCTTGTCCGGCGCACAACATCAGGTTTTTATCCATTCGTTTAATAGCGTTGTTTCTGTTGGCACACGTGTTTATGTCGACGATAGGGACATCGATTTGTTTGAGAGTGTCCGTGGTCTTTCCTCCTAAAATACGACCCCATCCTGCGGTAGAGATATATGTGGAATTTTTTTAAGAATAAAGGGTGTTAGGAGTAGTTAATAGATCTTAATAAATTCAATGCACGCACGCGATCGAACCATTGTTTGAAATAGGGCGAGTGCCCTCGATATCGTCAGAATTTTTGAAAATGACCCCTAAACGGCACTTAAGTTCTATGCTGTCTGCGTAACTATGTGTGCATCAAAACGCCACATCGCGTGTTGCAAATCTTAACCGCATTTTTTCGAACACCCTTAAGATATACCTCATTTAAAAGCTTAAAGTGCGTGTGTGTTATGCTTAATGTGTTTCATTCTAATGGTTAAGTGCCTATTTTTATTGATGGAGGCACGTACTAACCTGTGACGTAACATCTAGCCCCAGGCCTCGCATCAACGTACGAGTTAGGTAAGCAAGGAACGTTGATATGTGCACTAAGCTGAACAGTTTTCTCCAATTGAAGTAAAGCGATGTCGTGTTGCATATTCCATGTGATGAAGTCTCTGTTCTTTACCACTCGAATTACTTTTAATTTCTGTTGATAGCGAGTAGTTCCTTTAAGGTTGTGAGCACCTAAATAAAATAAAAATACTTAAGAAATAAGCGCGTCATTGACAAAGGCTATTCACGAAATAGGAAAATAGCGGACGATCTCGAGAACGAGGCTAGTCAATCGTCGTGGTGAATACTTCATGTAATGTAAACCTCGGGCTTTGTTATTTGTTTTTGTTGAAAAATGGTACAAAACTCATGGACACCACTCTATTTGAAGTTAAACTACAATATAAGGATCAACACAAGATACTGTCGATGTGCGACGACTGACTAGCCTCGTTTCTGTGATATCGTTCCAGTACATAACCTTGCCGTCCGCCATATTTCGATTCGGTGTATTCCAAGAAGGCATACAGTAAACCGTAATCATTACCCTTACGGACACCACCAGCAAAACCATCATCATCATTATTTCATAAATATCATCATGGCCATCATCATCATTATCATCATCATTACTATATGAGTCGTGGCTGCTTAAATAGGGTCTAAGGGTTTCTGAACTGAGAAACATTGACTTCGAAAGAAAGAATAGTGAAAAACGAAAAAGATGTGCATCAAAGGGGTCTTCGCCAGCTAGACCCATTTTAAGTTATCACGGCTAATATATATATATATTATCATCATCATCAATATTGTCATCAACAAATTTAAGTAAATGTTAATGTCTGCAACACATCTTTCAACAGGGTTTTTCAGTGTTTGTATACATGTGTAGTTGTTAAGAATCCCAACTGGCTAGGAGACAAACCAGTTCGCCGAGCATATCAAACTTATTCCCCATATTGTGGAATATTTGCTCAAACTATCAATATCAATTCTGTCGAAGCTTATTTGGACATTAGTTATAACACAAAAAGTTATTATAAGTAAGTTATAGATGTTACTTGTTGATACTGCATGTAAACATTGGAATTTTGCGATTTGACTGCGAAGAATCGCCATTGCCGGCTACAAAGTCCTCTCCTATTGCCTACACCGACACAAGAAAGATGGTTATAAATACGGCAAAGAACCACATCTTCTCTTGCTATTTGCCCCATCGAATTTTATGTAGAATTCGATTTTTGCGGTAAAAATGGACCTGAGCATGCGTATTAGGGCGTAAAGTGACGTTTCGTAACGCAACTGGGTCACAGAGGTCAATTTCTCTTGTAAAAGCACTAAAAGTCCTCTGTTTGCAAATCTAAATTGCCCCACGAAAAGTTTGCCGTAATGGCTTGAAAACTATACAATATGACAGCTATAATAGTGTAATATTTGATCACCGTGGTAAAAATGTTGTTATTTCAAAGGGTTTTGAGTAAAACGGCAATATGCTGAAAATTTTATGGAATTTATACGGTGTTTATATGGAGTCTGAAGTGGAGCGTGACACTCGTGACTTCAAAGGGGCTTTTGCGACAATAAGTTTGATATGAATTATATTTTTGAGCAATTCGGGACCCAGACAAATACAATGTGGCCAGAGTAGGAATCGAACCTAGGACGTACCACTGCATTGCGAGATGATGCCCTGACTACTCGGCCATCCTACATCAACATTATTATCAAACACTTGCCTACCTAGTACAGCAGTGTAAGCACTCGGGCTCATGTTTTCGTACACACAATGGGCAGCGGTCAACACCCATCGGTTATTAATCAATACTCCACCACACCAGTGGTTCCCATTCTTCTGTACGGAGACCATCCACGGCCAAGAATTAGGCGTGGCATCACGGCCTGAAATGAGACGACCTACACGAGCACCTGACGGCCTGACTCCACATCCACTTTGATTACCTATATTGTAAAATAAATTCAGACTGCAATTATGCGAGATGCCCCATATATCGCCTAGAAATGTGGCATTATGGTGCCCCAAAGCGCAAAGGATCATGGTCATCAGAGGGGATAATAGTAGAAGGTTTCATATTGTACAGAAAAGAAGCAGCAGGTAGTCAAATTTGATGGAAAGACAAAAAACAAGAGAAGGCCAGGACATTTTTATCAAATTATACAACTTGAAGACCATTGCAATATAAAATGCTATAAGTTATAAGGAAATCCAATTGATCTTAAGGGGAAAAAATCAGTAAATAAAACGAGAATTAACACAAAAACTAACATTTGGGTTTGGTGTCTCGGAAGTGATTTGATTGCTCAAAATTTGTACTGAGAAATGAGATGATCAGAACATCTTTTAAATCAAAACTGGCAAAGTCTTTTGAGCTACATCGCGCTCTTTTTTATCAAGACTAGATGGAAACAAACACATTGCACGTGGCAATAACCAACATTTAGAATAGCAAAAAACGGTATGGAATCAAGGAGGGTAAAGAACTATTACGATTATTTTCAAACCGATTGATAACATACACACCTTCAATTATAGTCGCCCACGATAGAAGAACAACTATCGTAATGTGAAATATCATATTTTCCTTTTTCTAATCTTTCTTCTCTAAAGTCAACGGATCGACGTGCTGATATCTCAAGAGTTAAATCATTTAGTGTCTAAAAACTGGAGTTTTATGCTATTGAAAACAAACTTCAAACAGCTGAATAATTTCAGTTAAAATGCAATAATGAAACAATTGAATTAACAGCATTGTGGTGAGTTCACAATGATTACACAGCTTTTTGTAACGCTGACAAAATTTGACAGAATTGTCAATCAATCCTCAATTGACATGATTTCTATTTCGCAATTTACTTAGATTTTCGAAATTCAAACATGAGTTCACGATAGTTAATAAAGTTCATTCAAGGTCACGAAATGGCGAATTGCGCGATGACGCATTTAACTACAACTACCAGAATGCACTGCCGGCTTTCTTTTGTGGCGCAGTGATATAGGACAAATTGTTTTATTAATCTTTAAAAGGATCAAGCTAGAATGATGGCATAGTTTTAGCTAAATGACGCCATAATGCAAATTGCTTATTGAGCGATTTATTTTTTTATTGTTATTATTATTGTTTTTTATTTGATCACAATTGGTCAGTATGTTTATTTTACAAGCAAATTATATTTGATTGTTATCACATTTGACCAAATATATCCAAATCAAGACATTGAACATAACTTCCACCCCCACCCCCCGGTAACGATTATCGTTTTTTCATTTGTTCATCATATCATTGATTCTGATTTTTCTTTCATTTAGACATTCTGTCATAAACATATGCGTATTTGCACGCAGACTGATTCATGTTTTCATTCTCTGTCACAAATCAAAATCTTGGCGGCCTGTTCATTTATTTACTAAGAAACATAAATTGCAATGAATATTTGTTTTTACTGCATGTCAGTTATCAACTACAATAGAGGTCAACATTGTTAATAAAAAGACCAGCTTTCTCAGTAAATTTGCCAATAATGGCTAAGTAATATATAAAAAACGAGCAGGAGTGTTTATATCCACGATAAAACACGACTTGCGAGTTTTTTATGTGACTTCTCAAACCAATAAATATCTCTCGATATGATTATAAAAGATTTACGCAAAATTTGAGTTCTAAATTTAAAAGTGAATTTGTTCTTAAATCCAGTGTACAACTTCGATTTGGCTGACTATAAAGAGAACAATGCGCATTGTAATCAGGCCTTTTAGTTGGACGCTCAACAAATACTATTCAATAAGTTCATTAGTAAGTTAGTCATTTTAGAAATAGTGTTTTTATTAAACTGAAGCACACGTGCAATTTGTTATTCATGTTTGCCTCAAACTAAGATTCTGTGTAATGGGCCATATCATTACGAAGATGTCGCGGTTTCGAAAAGTCAAAACGGCTGATGAACAGAAAAAAAACTTGGAAGATGCTGTTCCTTCGAGTACGAAATATTCAAATAAGTGGGCCTGCAAAATTTTTGCTGATTAGCAGACGCAAAGACAAAATCACGACCCAAAAAATGAAGTTTTCACTTATGAAGTAAAAGAAGTTTCAGCAATCCAAGACTTGCCCCGGCAAATAGATGAGTTTAATGCCGAGTCGATGGATTTTTGGCTTGCTAAGTTTATACAGGAAGTCGCTAAGCAAAATGGAGAACGATATCCACCAAAAAGTATCTAGCTTGCACTGTTAGTGTTCAGTAAACCATGATAGTTATAGAACTGTTTAATAAACATGAGTGTTATAACTGCGATGCAGCCCACAGTTATAACACTCATGTTTATTAAACAGTTCTATAACTATCATGGTTTACTGAACACTAACAGTGCAAATAAGCCCCATGGGAATTGTTAATCAGCCCCGCACTCCCCTGAGATGTTCAAAGCCGCCCCCAACTTTAAGTTACCTAAAACTTTATCTGCGATAAGAGGTCCAACCATGTGACCTATTGGTGGATTCTCATTGGGCTAGAAGCTCATGAATTATTAATGAGGTTTTAGAAAGCGTGACAAAAAACGCCCCTGCCTCTGAGTCAATGTTGAAATAGTCGATACCCTACCAAATACAACATTGAACGGTTAGGGGTGGGGGGTTGGGGGTTTGGTTGAGGGAGGTAGGGAACGCTGTAGTTTCCGAAGTTTTGTTGACAGTAATGCTCTGAGAACATGTCAAAATGATTCTCCAGGAGCAGATCCAGAGAGTGGGATTGGGGTGATTTGTCTTGCCCCCCCCCCCCCCCCCCACTCCCCCCCCCCCCCCCCACACACACACAAATGTAACGACCTTTTTTACTTCTTTTATAATTTAAAAGCACCTTTTTTCATTTTATTTATTGAAATACAATATTTAATATCAACCAAATACAATTTGAATGTTTTATAAATGAACTGTAATGAATAACGTACTAGAATATGCTAACGAAATTGTTGGAAAATTCCCATTAGTCCCCCTCAATAAAAAAAAACCTGGATTCGCCACTGTTCTTACCCCTTTGTGGACGCGATTGTAGCTAAGAACCCTTCGATGCACATCTTAAAGCTTTTTTATTTTTTATTTTTACTTTTCTTTCTTCGGAATTAAATGTTTTTTTCCAATTATCTGAAGACCCTTATTAAGCGATCACGACTCATATAATGAATATGAAAAAGAAAGAAACGAAATAAAAGGTACAAAAAGGGGGTATATTCATGTGTACGTCCCTCTATTAAATGCTTATCCCAACTTGAGGAATTATGGGATGAAGTTGAGCATGCATGATATCGTAAATTATCAAGACCGAAGCTGAGGCTGAGGCAGATAACACATCTGAGGTCTTGATAATTTACGATATATTTTTTTTCTGGTTCCGACAAAGCTTTCTATTCGGTACTCAGCAACAATTTTAGTTGATACTTTAGTTGACCCTTTTTGTATTTTGGGCATCTTTTCCATCTATTAAATAACGAACGAATTTCTTCATCAATCATCGATGCAAAACGTGCCGACATTTTTCACTTCATGAATGGAGTATGCAAAGCTGTCCCCCGGACGGCACGCTCGTCGAATGAACTTTATTGACAGATAATTCCAATATCTGCAGGTAACATAGGTAACGTACGGATAATGTAACGTACGAGTTATTTTACCGATTTTAGAGGATATCACGAATTATCTGCATGCGTGCGTTCGACCAATCAGAATCAAGATAGTGAGTACAATGTATAATAATATGCAATATTTATCTTTGTAAGATGAATAGATTTATTTCTATAGTTATAATTATCATTACTGTCCATTAATATCAATTAACTTAACATCTAGTAGTTGTTTTCATTCCCTGACTTTACATATATAATACCATGGCACAAGGGAAATTAACTAATTTCCTCAAATGCCAAAGGAGAATTTGTTGAAGCCCCGCGAGGGCGTAGCCCGGACATTTCGATAACCTCATCATTTTCGATATGGAGTTATAGAAATATCATACATTTTATATTTATAATAAAGTGCAATTATTAACTGGAGTGCGATTCACGGGCCTTTAAAACCCACTCCAACTAACACATTTCATCAGTCTTTACTCATAAAAACTAGAATCCTTCTTTCTCCAGTGTAGCTCAATCTCCCATGCAAAGCCTTGATGTTATCAAAAACAATCAGGTCGTTCTTTCTGAGTTGTACACACACCGTGTTTTGCCATTTAGTTGCTCTAATATGTTGCAAGACATCAAGCTCGATCATTGTTCCATCTCCATAAGTTGTATGATTTGGGTAGTCGAAGTCAGACTCGTATTTTACGCCTTCAAACATAGGTGTCGACCTATGATAAGAGTTGTGATGGGTATCAATCTGGTTGAACCAAACTCTTTCTCCTGTAATGGGGTGCGTAATGATAGCTGGTTTTTTTAACCAGTAAGAGAGAGTGTTGTTTGGCCTCCATTCATAGACCACGCCCATTTTCTGTAGACGTTTTTCGACTTCCTGTAGTGAACAACAATGAAATATTTTGTGTATATAAATCATATGACATTCATTTATGTTTTGGGTCCAAAGGAGGGGGGTTATTCGGGGATGCGATTATACAGGAGGGAGGGGGGGGGGGGGGGTCTTTTTCGAGTGGATACGGTATTGCATGTACCTTACGGTCTTTAGTACGGAAGGAAACTTGCCATGGGAGATAACCGTTTCCTTCATTTGGTAAACAATAGTAATAGCGAACTTGTTTCTTTTCAAATTTTTCAACGACGTCTGGATGGATTTTTTTCAAAACCTCAGTACCAAGAGCGACTGGTGTTAGTCCTCCACAACCATCCTCTGCTGGAATATCACAGTAAAAGAACACCTATCAAATAAATAACGGAGTGAATGAATTAATGCATGAATTAATGGATTAATTAATAAAGAAATGAAGGAATAAATTAATAGATTAATAAAGGAATTAATCAATACATGAACGAAGGAACTTAATTAATTAATTATTGAGTAGTTAAATGAATGAAATGAAATGAATGAATGCACCTTAATGACTGATTAATTAAATCGATGGACGAGTGAGTGAGTGAATGAATGAATGAATGAATGAATTAATGAATGAATGAATAATTGAATGAATGAATGAATGGATGAATGGATGAATGAGTGAATAAGTGAATGAATGAATGAATGAATGAATGAATAATTGAATGAATGAATGAATGGATGGATGAATGAGTGAATAAGTGAATGAATGAATGAATGAATGAATGAATTAATTAATTAATTAATTAATTAATTAATTTATTAATTAATTAATGGAATTCCTGGAGTAATAAACGAATGAATAAATAAATATTGTTATGAATAAAGTTATATAATAATATAATATTATAATGACTGAATGAGTGATTTAATGAATTCAATGATTAAACAAATAAATTAATGCATTAATGAACGGTTTATTGAATAAATGAATGACTGAATGGAAATTTAAATTAATCACTTAATGAAAGAGTGTATAAATGGAGGACTGTAGGAATAAATTGATGAACAAATTATTATATTTCATATGATTACTTTGTGTGGATAATCTACGGTATAAGCCATATCACAATGAGGTTCAATATTAAATTTCTTGTCCATTAACGTTGATATAAAAGTGTTCGCTTTCTCGTCGTACGCTGGTCGGTATGCTGCTCCACCTACAAGGAGTACAATGTACACTTATTAAAAAGAACATTAAATGCTGATGGGCAGGCTATCACAAAAAAGAATTGGCCAATAGAATGGCAATGACCCTGCGACCTCGGGGATAACAGATCCGGGATGCTCGTTGGAATTTTTTCAAAAATACCCCTAAAAGATACCGGACGTTTTCTCCAAAGGGCGTGGCTCTCAAATTTTTCGTCTCTAAAAGATACCAAAACGGGATGATTTGGTCAAATCTCATATTTAAAACCCTGAAAGAGACCCAAAATCGCCCTGAAAGATACGTACGATAGGCATCTCCGATCGTTCACTTCAGAAGTCCCTTTCCCCCTGGGAGCAATGACTTACCAACTATACTTCTGAAAAAAAAATATTGGGATGAAAGTTGATATAATTGGTGGCATTATATTGTGATCACCAAATTATCACTAGTTTGGCAAATAAAACACAAGATAACACATCAATGAAATAATGCACGATTTCATTTTTAAAATAAACCTATTTGGGTAGTTATGTATTGGTATTTTTTGGTGGATATGCCAATGTTTTCCTGAGAATAGAACAACTGAAAAAAATTATGGACATTTACAAAACACTGCCAAAAAGGTACTAATATTATTAGCAAGCCCGTCATGCTACACAAAAGAATATCGATGATCGCGCTTGATTGTTATGGTTCGCACATCGTTCTGCGAAAAACGTTTTGAATAAAATATAAAAAATTTCCCACAATTTCTTTCGGCCAATTCGACTTTCGCCTTCTCGAATTTTTCTCCGGCTACGTTATTTTTATATGTAAGGGTGACTGATGGGAATTGCAAATCCATGTCATAGCTAAAACAATATTATCTATACCTGAAATTGTTTTAGAGCGTCCACATCCATTTGAACACACTAAGAGATGCGATAAATATACGAGATGCTTGGCAGGGAAATACCCCCTCCCCGCTAGCTAGGTTGACTAATAGTGATGCTTTTAACAACGAGACAATCGTACGTGCCGCCTCTGCAACGTCTTCGTACAGCTACCTACCTTCGTAACCTTTAGGAGTAAAACCCAATTGTGTCACAAAAGACGAGAAAACATTTCCATCATAAAGTGGCAATCCTCTAAAAAGCACGGCTCCATATTGCGGTAGTTTGTCAATGATCATCTCGCGACAGAGTCTTGCCCATCCAGTTAATGAATGTCGGTCTGGCTGGACGATTTGATAAGCCATAGGTAGACCTACGAAATTCGTTTAAGCACCTCTTAATTATTAAACGAGCCGCATCATCCAGAATGCATTGCGAGCAAGTGTTGTTGTTTACAACAGGAAAGGTTCACGGGGTCTGATCACACGATTTTGTAGCCACGTATATGATGATTGATTTTGTACAAAAATTCTAGCATTCCGATCGAACGTGCTCTTACGTTAACTTTTCAAATGACTGATCTCACTTTTCATTTGGAGGGATAAAACTCGCTTTTTTCGCTTTTAAAATAAAAACAAAAATAGTCGTATTCTTCAGTTATTCAGCTTTAAAATGATATATAGTTCATTTAGATAGAGTACGTATAAGACATACTGAATGTCAAGTTTTACCTCGTCTAGGGTTACTGATGAACTCTGGGATACCTTGACCGTGAGAGCCTGGTAAGTATTTTTCGCCAGCTAATCGATATTTGACTGCTGATGTCAGTGCAAGAGGATCAAGAGGAACAAATTGGTCATTGCGATTAAGCGCTTCTTTTACCCTTTAACAAAGAAATAACATATATATTTCAGTCATTATACAAATAAACACAGCGCTGCTGCCCTAGTTCATGTACTATGACGTCATCTCTTGGTGGTGGAGGGGGGGGGGGGAGGGGGGTAAATGTCGTCCTGTGTGCATGCAAGACGAACGCTGAACGCGCGCAGTCAACTAGTTTCAATGCTTGTACCTTAGCGATTTTGGTGTCGTTTTATTTCTCATAATAAGGTGTATGTAAATATGCCTTAATAGCTGAACTATCATTGCTCGTTACAGAGATATTTGCAAGATTTTCATTTTCAAATTAGGTCACTTGACTTCTTTAACGACTTACTCGATCGTTAAAAAGTAGTTGGTTCAGATATGATTAAGGAAGATCTACATACACCTCGCCATGAGAAATATAACGATAATAAAAACTTTAAGTTATATAATTTCAGTACAAATATTTAAATACCCTGGCCTAAAAGTAAAAATCCCGTGATTAGCATTTGAAAACACTTTTTTTTAAATAGTTAAGGTTGCCAAGTTATGTTATTCATTATATTTATTTATATGTAATGACCAGCAGATCCATCTCTACGCCATAACAGGGTAGAAGTTGCGGCACAATTGATGCATTCTCGTCCGTCCGCTGTCGGAAAAATTAAAATTTTATATGAAGAAGCATGCTTTACCGAAGTTCTATGGTTCTCAAGAGAGATTTTGGAGCAATTGCAGAATACCCCGGCACAGAAAGGCTTGATGAAGATTGAAGTGGCTACGCGGCTACGCAGTGAAAAACAAGCTATTGGTATTCCTGTGTGTTTATGTAGAATGAAGTATCATTATAAAGTGGCTACACGGATACGCGGCTACGCAGTGAAAAACAAGCTATAGCTATTGGCATTCCTGTGTGTTTATGTAGAACGAAGTATCATTATAAAGTGGCTACGCGGATACGCGGCTACGCAGTGAAAAACAAGCTATAGCTATTGGCATTCCTGTGTGTTTATGTAGAACGAAGTATCATTATAACGTGGCTACACGGATACGCGGCTACGCAGTGAAAAACAAGCTATTGGTATTCCTGTGTGTTTATGTAGAACGAAGTATCATTATAAAGTGGCTACACGGATACGCGGCTACGCAGTGAAAAACAAGCTATAAAATTTTAAAACATATATAATTTATTTTCCCATATTTGTGTAAAATACCGTCTGGTTGAGATTGCCTGTAAAAACTACGTCAATAGCTTTATTAGTTTTTGAGTAATACATTTTTTTTTTGAAAAATGCATTTTTCGTCATTTGTTCTTCAAAAATGTCAAAACATGGTTCCGTTCAAAAAATTTTATCTCGAAAACGGGCTCGGGACCATATAGATTTCTATCCATTTTTCCTATCCATTTTTCGATTAATTGATCAATTCTCTATAAAATATCTTTCTAAGAAAAAATCGTGATGACTTTTTGCTTAAGTAATCAGCCAGGACCCTTAAGATATCATTTCAGTTTTATGAAAGCGATCTTATTATTTTCTGCGATAAAACTTTACCGTGGCGCTCACTATGAAAAGCAAGCGTCTCCTATCCATTGTTTTGAGCAATTATGATTGGACAAGACCTTTAAACACAAAAGAAACACAGATTGCAGACTTTACTTAAGAAATGTGTAACCCATAGCTTGATACATCAACACCGTGAAAATTAAAGAATTTCTATGTGGGGAAGTTGCAATTGCCGCAACACAATAGAAACCTGCCTAGTTCTTACGCGCATTGTTACTTAATATTAATTTCGTAATTATTTCACGGGCTCAATTATATCTTTTTTGTTTGTTTGTTTTTGTTTCGTTTTGTTTTCTTTGTTTTTTGTTTTTGTTTTTTTTTTCTTTTTGCTTCTCTGTTTTTGTTTTGTTTGTTTGTTTTGTTTTGTTGTTTTGTTTTATTTCTTTTTACCTGAGCTATTTGATGTTGAAAATAATGAATGTTTGCTTCAGTACATTCTATAACTGAAAATGGTCGATAGCTTCATATCCTGCGTAGCCCGGCTCTTGGGGTGGGGGGAAGGGAGTAGGGAGGGGGACTGGGGACGAGGGGAAGGGAAGAAGGGAAAGGAGAGCATGCAAGCAGCCCCCATGTTTTTGTGTCTACGCCTACCTAGAATATCGATATTTTTAACCAATCAGATTTCACCGTATGTAAACAAACGCTTTGCACTTTGACGTGTTAAAAATGCGCGTTTTAACATCCGATTTCAACAGTTCAATTTCTCTTCGCTCAGCCAATGAAATGAACTGAAACGGCACCTTAGCTTCGGAAGACTTCAAATCACCGATAATTGACAGTAGATGAGTCTTTTTCTAGGATACCAACATCGTTCATTGCTTAATAATCGTCGATTAGTATTATACTTTTGGTTTTCAATAGAGTTTTGGCCAAACTCTTTGATCGGCAGTCAAAGATGACCTAGTCTCGTTGTGAAAGCGGCAGAATCTTGCAGATACTTCATGGTTATTAACAAACAAATTGTTATGCTAATGTACAACAAGAACTATAATAAGCCGTACGGAAATAACGGCCAATCACTGTATGGTTGGAACAGAGACGTCTCCTGAAGTATATCGTCACCTGAAGTATCGCTTTTGTGAATTGGGATTAAAAGGGATTTAGAAGGTATTTTTCTTTCGCGTGATTATAGCGGCTTCTACCATTAACTAACGACATGCGCGGACAAATGCTCTATATGCTCGGCTACGATACAATAGAGTGCAAATCATTAATCCGTGAAACTTAAGTAATACTAAATATTATGCAAATTCTATCATTTTCTTTTGCTTAATTAGTACTATTTTGTGCTATTTAGTAATAAGTGTTTCAGGGATTTATTGTTTGCACTCTACGGTACTGTTTTGCACTCTTATAGATTTGGTGTCTTCACTGACACCGGGATCCGTGATTCGGCTTTTCTCCGTTGTGTACGTTTTTTATGCCTTGCAATAGATATTGCCTCAATAATTACAATAAAGGAACAATTGAGTAAAGCTCCAGCTTGTCCTTCAGTTTCTTAGGCATTATTCGATTGTTTCCGCAAATGAGTTTAATGAGGGGAGTAAGCTTTTATAATAGTCATCGGTGGCACGGTGTTTACATATGACTAGGAAGATCCTAGACTATCGAGGATCTTGCTAATAGCTAAGCGAAAAAAGCTTTCGTTTAGTTTAAAACGCGCCAGAGGAACAGAGCGAGCAAAACACAATTACTCACACTACAGGAATCTCTAGTAGGCGAGTTATCTCCACTTTTTCGTTTACATGTGCATGTTAAGCTAGGGTCAGGCACAACTTTAGTAAGTAGTGGGATTTTCCTAACTGCCAGACAGGATGATTCTAGTACTACCTAGGTAGGAAGATCCTAGTATCCGAACGAAATCTTCAAATATATATGTAGACGCAATGCAGTAATTAAAAGTAATGCAGATAGGATGATTGACTCGCCTGCTAGGAAGATCCCAGTAATACTTACTTTCTCTGCTGCACCAGCGCGTTAGAACAGTGAAACTTCAACGATTGAATAGTTTGTAAACTTCTAGCAAATCTGTGAGATTTTTGTAGTGCGAATAAAGCCATGCTGTTGTTTTGAACCAGAAGGTACAAAGCTGTGTTTATAATTTATTCAAATTTAAGTATAAGAGAAGAGGTGGTATATGTAAGTATTGGAAAACTACTGATAGACACTTTTAGAATATCATTAGATATGGGCCGTTAAGTATCTAAAGGGGGGTAGTGGAGCGCAGAGTAGTGTTTATACAAATTGCTTCTAAAATTCCAAACGTAACTAATTTTCCTTAAAAACTCAATTTTTTAATAAAGTATTTTGATCGAGAAATTAGAGTTTTAAGTTGACGCAAATTCGTACGTTGGAACATACATAATGATAGAGAGTGATCATAGTTGGCTTTTGATTGATATCTAATTGAAAACAAATATTCGATTTATATTATACAGTTGATTCGCTTGACAGGCGATGTTGCGGGGTACAACCTCTCACTAGACCATGAAATATTTAGGTCCAAAGTTTACAGAAATGCAAATTATAAATTCGGCTTTTGTAGACACAGCATGAATTAAATTAACGCTTAAACATTGAACATTAAACATTAAATTTACGTATCCATAAAGGCTAAGAAAAGACGTCGTTTCTTAGCCTTTATTGATACGTAAATTTAATGTTTAATGTTCAATGTTTAAACGTCAATTTATATGACTGCGTGAATACTTGCCGTTACACGCACAACATTTACGCGTACCGTTAGTGCTTCATGGGACATTTTACTCTGTAAACGGGACCTTTACGCATATTTTTCGCCTTTTACGTAACTTTACGGCATTAACGAAAATCTACGCATTCAAATCTACGAAGCGTAAATCACTGTACGTAAAATAGAGGTTTTTTTTGCTTTGAGAGAAGCTTATCAACGTCTACTTTACATGCGTGCAGAAACAGAATGCGCTAAGATATTTACAAACCCTTTTCTGACGTTGTTTTAGGCCTTTAATTATAGCCGTTTTTGACTATTAATTTCTAAGGAATTTTGATTTAATTTATAAATGAAATGCTACAATTAGATCTTTTTTTCATTTACTTAAAGTCGTTAAAATAGCAAAGTTTTGAAAATAAAATCTAAAAAAAAAACATTTTGAGTACCGTCAGCAACCAGAT
>OU974082.1:9081084-9193584 GCA_918843875.1 Diadumene lineata
GGCTCTTTGGAGTGCAAATATTAGAGTACAAACACTAAAAGTGTGCAACATAAATAGTACTAAACAACAGAGCGCGCACACACTTAAAGTGTGAAACATTAATACCACTAGAAGTGGTAATTTATGCTAATTCTATTGTTTTCTATTGTTTAATTAGTGCTGTTCACTATTAAGTAGTGACAACTGTTGCACACACTTAGTGTTTGCACTCTAGAAAACAATAGTGATAAGCATAATTTAGCACGTCCTATTTCAATTTATACTATTTATGTTGCCCAGTTTTGATGTTTGTACTCTACTTTATTAGAGGGTAAACAATATATCTGTGAAATAGTTGACTAATCAATTATAACTATTTAGTGTTAACTTTGGAAGTCAGCGAAGCAGAAGAATTTAGAAACTCATTAGGCAATTGAAACGTATATAGTATGGTTCCATGTTCCGAAATATTCAGACAACCTTTCAGAATTTTGACACCATATTTGGTCAATTTCTGATACTCCGAGTACGGTTCAAAATGGCCGCAATTGCTGCAAATATTGAGAATTTAGAGGAAATGCTTCTCGCTGCAAGTTATTGCGTGTCGTTTACTTAGTGTGTAAAGTTTTGGAAACATATAATGATATAATGCTATTATGTTATTTGAGAAAGGCTTTTCAATGAAAAAATTGACTAATCCGGAACATGTAACCAAAGCAATGTTTTGTCGCTACACGTTTCCATCCACTGATGAGTTTCTGAGCTCCAGCACTCCAGGCCGTTAGTGGACTAGTTTCGAGTGTTTCATTGCTCAGGCTAAATCTCGACAGCATAAGATATAGTCAATCAAAATACCAATGTTGCAGTTCAGACTGTTTTGTTTAGTTACCTACAATATGAGAACTGGACTATTGTTTATTTTAATTTACTAATAACGAATTTCTTGGTATTATTTTTCACTTTGTATGTGTGTATTTTCAATATTTGATTTGTAATTTCTAATTGTTTTTTTTTTCTCTAAAATTTGTCGACCCAATTACTTTGCTCTGTAAAATCATGCAAAATATAACGTCACGTGATTAAAATTTTGATATGAATAACACTATCACGTCTTTGTCTCAGAATTACAGAGTCTATAAGTTTTTTTTATCTCTTAGGGCCCGACAGACTTCCTTGTTGTCAGTTTTTACGGTTTGCCACGCAATAATTGTGTTTATAGAAGCTCTGCGTGACAAACCTTAAAAATGACTGCGAGGGTGCCTAGGGCCCGATTACACGGACATTTTCAGCCCAGGCTCGATGAAAGAAGTCTTCTTTTTGAATCCCAATGGACGCCAACAAAATCAAATAGACCTGTAGTTAATTAAGTTGCAGACAGTTTTCCCAAATCCTTCTTAAACTTAATTATACCGCCGTGCTAATGTATTTAATTTTATGTTTACATTAAGGGCTCTCAGCCTTTGTGGACATTGAATTTCCCCGACTTTTCCCTGACTTTAGAAGAAGAACTTCCCTGACTGACAAAAAAATTCCCTGACTTTTCCCTGGCTGTGTTTTGCCCTGACCCCAGGGAAAATCTGTTAATGCCTTAGTTGTTATAATCAGAATTTTAGAATTTCTTCCTTCGCGTAGAAGTTCCTGGGAATTGTTCTCAAATCACGTTCTTGAAGATATGCTTGACGTCATGTGAAAGAAAACACGGACGACGATGGACATAGAGTGCAAACAATGAATCCGTGAAACACCATTTACTACAGAAAACAATAAAATCATCACAAAATCGTCACAACATTTGGATTTGAGATATGGCGAATTCGCAGAAAATAGGCGTTTAAAATGAGAAAATATCAATTTCGTCGCTCCGTCGTCCCTGTTATCGACGTCACAGCTGATTAAAGTCCCTATTGAAGTACTGACGAAGTGACAGTTCCATTACATATGTAAGGAAAACTGGGATGTGGCTGTGAATAACGTCATCAAGTATAAATCGTGACGTCACTTGACAGCATTTACATGAAAGAAGTCATCTGCCGAGTCTAACTGCAACAAGTGATGCTTTTGATGACGTCATAAAGTTTGATTCTGTTAAATCATTTAGTGATATTGGTGATGTGACCCAGTTAATCTAACTCTGTTCGACAATCATTTTCTAATGACTTTGAGCAGAAGCACTCGATATCTCTTTGGATGACGATGCTTGATCAACTTGGGTGTTCTCCATGGTCAATAAACTCCATTTTGTTTTGTCAAAATCTATTCGACGCATGCGCACTAACCATCCCATGAATCTGCCAACCAAACAAGTATCGCAGCCTCACGTTTACCCAGCGGTTTTCCACTACGGCGTGAATGCGAGAGACTGGGGTAAGGGTTGTTGCCATGGAGACTAGCTCCTATATTTCGATAGCCTCTACCACAAGTCATTACCAGGGAGTTGTGGGTATTTGACTGCGTGCCGACCGAGGTGCTGACAATGGGCAGTATGTAGTTGACGGTTTCTTCGTGACAGCGGATCACAGAGTAGACCGATAAAGAAAGATTGTCACAGACTAATATACATCCCCAGCTTGTGCCGATGTAAAGTTCTTTGTCTACTGCTAGTAACGCGTTCACTTGGGCACGGACAGCTGAAAAACAACGTTACAAGAACTAAACACGAAATCACAAAAAAAAAACGAAATAAAATGAATTGAATGAATGAAATGAATGAATGAATGAATGAATGAATGAATGAATGAATGAATGAATGAATGAATGAATGAATGAATGAATGAATGAATGAATGAATGAATGAATGAATGAATGAATGAATGAATGAATGAATGAATGAATGAATGAATGAATGAATGAATGAATGAATGAATGAATGAATGAATGAATGAATGAATGAATGAATGAATGAATGAATGAATGAATGAATGAATGAATGAATGAATGAATGAATGAATGAATGAATGATGGTTTAGTATTGGGGTCAATCCAGTGCTAATTTTTATCCCCCAACAGAATAATACCATACTAACCACTTAGTTGGCCCTGGCGTATACCACACTGTCTTTGTAAACTTGACTTGCCACTTTTTGCTACTGAAATAAAAGGCAGAAATGCTCAGTCTGATGGAATTAAAACTGTAAAAATAAACAAAAAAACGTAAAAATAAATGAAATGAAAAAGAGCATAAATGAATGAATGAGAAATTGTTTACACACAAGATAACATCAGAAAACAAGGAAATAAATAATAATCAAGTATTCAAGCATATTTGAAAACGGGATAATCGAGATACAGAACAATTCCTTCGATAGTTCTACCTTTACTATTATCTACATGGGGGATAAATCCAATAACAAAAACACGACAAAATTTGCTGATAACGAAACAGTTTAATCTAAATTGCCCTGTTTTTTTTATCATAATAGGTGTTAACATGTGTCAATGTTCAATGAGTTTAAGTCGCTATCACTATGTTTGACGACCATGGTCCTTTGCATTCAAACAATTGATTATGAAGGACTGTTTTGAGGTGGCGTCATAGTGAATTAGGACAATTTCGACCTCGTCAAAAATGGCGTCAGTTTAGTATTTGCTTGACGTGAAGAGCGCAATCATCCTGTATGGGACGGATCTTTTAACTTACTGTCAAACTTTGGTTTAAACATAGAACAGTCCACACTTCGTACAGTCCTCTTTTCCTGCGCATCCCATCTGAACACGCGTGTGCCTGGGAACAAGGCAACCCACACAGACTTGGCCACAGGATCTTCCGGTTTGATCGTCGACTTAAACGTTCTACACGTGACTAAATGAGATACACTCTGCTCTTTAAGTATTGTTACATCTGAGTCAGAGTCTTCAGCCGGCATCGTTGATATCTTTTGAAGTTCTTCCCCATCAAGTACGGTTATTTCACCTTTTTCTTGGCCACACCAGACCTAAGATGTGCAACAAATACGATAGTCAGTACTTGTTGTATGCAGTAGTTCATTATGTTGTCCCTTTTATCAGCTACAACCTCCAAGCTCTATAAGTATTTATACTTTAGGATTAGACTTCATTGTTACAGCCAAATTTGTTATTATACAACCCGCTGATTCACACCTTTGTTTGGTCTTTTCTTGGCTGTCAATCAATTTTAGGTGCGTAGTTAATTTTTATTCAGCCAATGAAAAAACATACTATAGGCCAGGCTCCGCTTTACGAAATTGATTGACAGCCGAAAAATCAAAGCTAAGTTTTGAATCAACAGGTCGCGGAACAGCGAATCGCACTGTAATTGCTGCCGCAGCGAGCGAGCCTGAAGCGAGCGAGCAAGGCAGCAACCCTAATCTGTAAAGGGAGTTAAAATCTCGATTTTACCCCATAATGCACCGCAAATTCGTTTACCTACGTCCCTTGCGCGCCTCGTATGTTGTTATTCGACACCAAAGTATTCCTTGGATTTGTGTGGTCAAGGTGAGTGAAACTGTGTGTCTTTATAGTCCAATTTAATCTTTTTTTTCTGTGATTACTGTGCAAGACGCTCGAAGAATAATCACTTGGAGTAAATACAAGTGATAATATTTGGAAAGCTTTATCGTTTAACTGGACGGATCGTTTGAAGTGCGTCTGTTCGTTCTAATATTTGTAATATTTTAACATTATGATGGTACAAAACTATAAGTAAAAGCAAGAATTTATTTCAGATGGCTAAGGTAGACGAAGATTTACATTGATTACAATTAGTTTGTCGAAATTTGTTATATATTTGTAGATATACGGCCGCTATCCGTGTCACTTATGTTGTAGGCGTCAATTATTACAGTAAAATTGAAATAAGATATTTGTAGTTCATTTCTTTATGCTTTTACTAGGTATATTCATTGACTTGCTTGTTTCTTTTTTAGACTGTCAATCAATACTAAATAGTGCTATTTTATTCTAATTCTATTGTTTTCTTTTGTTTAATTAGCACTATTTTGTACTATTTAGTAATTAGTGTTTCAGGGATATATTGTTTGCACTCCATGATTTTTAAAAGAATAAATATGTTGAAAATAAAATTTGGGAATTGAAACTAGTTTTTGGTGATGTTGACATAGTCCTTATTGCCAAATATCGAACCATAATTCACTCACTTTCAATTGTTTGTAACAACAAAAATTTTAATTCATTTAGGCAAAAATCTAAGGCAGCATTTTGCTACCTGTTAGGTAGACTAGTTATCTTAATAGTTTGTAGCGATGTACATGGCGTACCATGGAAGTGTACGGTGACAGCTTCACATGTTTTTTAATTATTATTCATGTTTTATTGTGTCAATTTGTGGTATTTGGGTAGGAAGGTTATTGTGCGTAAAACAAAATCACTTCCTCTTTCAGTCGACTGCTCCTACCTCACAAATATAATCCTCAGTCGGTTCCGGGCTCCCTCTTGTTCCATCATCAGTAGCCGTTTGCTCAACAATCCTCGGATAAATGATCGGTACCGACGCAATACAATGTATCGGGTTTCCATTTCCCGGATACCCGCGACTTGGCAAAAGCTCCTGGGTTGGGGTTATGGACCCTGGGTCACTATAGTGATAATGATTGCATATGTTATCGTCGTAAGCCAGTACGGAGCCGTCCGCTAGAGCGACTAGTACCCAATTGCATCGTGGTATATGCACCATGTTTAAGATGTATTTGGCTCGCTTGATAACCCCTTTACAAAGCTCTCTGTAAGTTATGGAGCAGAAGACGTGTAGTGTGCCCGATTCTGTACCCAACCAGACTGTACTGCCGACGCTACAAGCTACCCGTACGCTGCCTTTATCGAGTGACAATTCCTAGAAAAAATAGCAATCACGAGTTAATTTTGAAAACCATGTTTGTCAGTGATCAATAAAAAACTACAAGCTAATAAGAAATTTGATAAAATTGCTCCCAATGAATTGGTTTATTCTCAAACGACCTACTTTTCGGATATTATGTGTGAATATGTAAGTAGTACATACTAGCAAAGGTTAGGGTCAAAATCAACGCAAATTAAATACAGTGGAAACCCTCTACATCGCACTCCCAACAAAACCAAATTTCTCGCTAAACCGAACAATGTTCCCCCTGAATTTAACCTTTTTCTATACTCTTCTAAGAATTAATATCAGTAGACCGGAACCCCTCCAAACCGGACAATTTCTATGGTCCCAGTACTGTCCGGAATAGAAGGGTACCGCTGTAAACAAAAATTAAGACACTAATTTTTTTTAGCAAAATTAAGTTATGGTCAAATGGTAAATGTTCAATGACTGAACACGACTGAACATTGTCCACTCATTAAACACTTGTCATTGTTCAGTCCACTGAACAGCACTGAACAAGTTGGCCAAAAGGTCAAATGTTCAGTTGGTGGACAATGTTCAGCCGTGTTAAGTCACAAAACATTTCACCGTCCAAAGCCTGGTTAACTCGAGCGACGTAAACGCAATTGCAAATGCAAGGAATGAATTTTTTTTTTCATTTTCTTGTACTTACGTTTGCACTTGCGCTTGCATGTCTAACGTGTGAATCAGTAAAAATGCAAACGCAAGTGCAAATACAAGACTTAAATTAACATCGCGTTTGCATTTGTGTTGCTCGTGTGAACGAGGCTTAACCGAAGTTTTAGCCAAATAAATAATGATTACGCTCACCTCTTTATGACTGAATCGCCCGCCATTATATTTCACCACGTTGATCTTACTGATGCCGAGTCCATTATTCAACTCGCTCCGACATAACCATACTTCATTGCCAACACAAGGTATACCATCGGCACCGCAGCCCGAGTTAACACGAGAACCTGAAAACGACAACAACAATATATTTAAAATTGAGAAAATGAGCTAAGAGAACCTATTTACGGACCCCATCAGGAACCCCGCTTGTCCTAGTTTTAGAAACCAGGCTTTTCACATCAAAATAATCCTCAAAAATGTATTATTTAAACGCTAAAGATCATCGGCTCCGGACGTGTCCAATCAGTGCAAATTCACCAAAAACTATTCTGAAACACATATTTATCTAGAAAAGGAAGTAAAATACCTCTCCGCCCTCGCTGAATATTATTTAGTGCAGATAACCACATTAAAAACCAGACCAGTTTAGATCAAACTGTTTAGCTACGAGCAAATTTTGTCAGATTTTCTATTGGATTTGCTAATTCTATCACCAACGTAAACAAGCAGTGACGTCATAGTGAATTAGGCTAATTCCTTATTCCCCCACGACTTATCAAGCGTATACCTGCAGTGACGGCACAGTTGATAGTCAGCTGTTTATCAAAGGTAAGCACATCAACAAGACGAGCGAACTCTGGGGACGAGGCCAATGCGTAGACCTGGGCCGAGGTGGGGCGTCTATCGGAGTCTTGCTCCCAGCACCACGCCATTAGGTCCATAGCAAACACAGGTGCCTTACGGTCCTAGAAATAAATTAATTTTTTTAATCAGTATAATTTTGATACCATATTTAGTAGTAAAATTCAAAATGGTCGCTGGTGCTACAAATCAATAATATCGCTGATTTTTTTTTTTTTTTTCAATCTACGTTTAAGTTTCTGCTATCAGTCAGTGAAATGTACCTTTGGTGATAATGGAGGTCGCTGTCCATCAACTATCATCTGTTTCACCTGCGCCGGGCTTAGGTCATAGAAGGGTTGATGGAGTGTGATCAGCTCGTAGATGTACATGCCAAATGAAAACGTATCAACCTGTGAATAAAACAAAGAAAGAATAAGAGAAAATATATCATATTCTTTGGTGGGAATCGAATCCACGTCTTCTTTATTCTAGTCCGATGTTTTAACCACTACACGACAAGACCAACCACCCTGGCAACGTAGCTGGAATATGAAGTATATGGCAACCGTGAGGATCCCAGAGCTATATATTTTTCTATGTGTACGCTTTGACATCTACATATAACTTTCTACATCAATAGAGTGCACGCACTAAAAGTGTGCAACATAAATACCACTAAATAGTGCTGTTTTATGCTAATTCTATTGTTTTCTTTTGTTTAATTAGTGCTATTTACCCCAAATTAGTGACAACTGTTGAACACTTGTAGTGCGTGCACTCTATCGTTTTTATATATTTACTTATTTTCTATGTTTGTAGCACGGGGTGCATGTAAATGGTTTGGGCTTCATTGATAGGTAATTTACCCAGTAGGGGACTAATGGTCTTATTGTAAATTTACCTACCTTTGGCAAATTGTTAAATAAATAAATAGTGGTTATCATTACAGATTGCAAGCAATTATTGTTTGCACTCTATTTAGCTTATAAAAACATCTTAGAAGAAAAATACACGATATAGCCCTACCTTATCAGTGTAGCACTCTTTCCCAACATACTTCTCTATTTCAGGGGCCATAAACCCTGGGGTGCCTCCAAGTCCCTTGATTCCAGCTAAAGCCGCAGTCCTACTTATACCATAGTCAGCAAGTTTAATAAGGACATCATGAGCCGCTTGGTCAGCAGTGTGTGGTGCAGGGAAAGCCCACGCGAGGATGTTTTCTGATTTCAAATCCCGGTAGATGATGTGATGCTTGTGTAGGTACTTTAGTGCTGACGCACACTATAAAGAGAGTAATGGAAAAATGGAGCTTTAGATGTGAATCGACGAGACCACCGAGCCAGCCGACATTAAGCTCAGTTTTTCTATACCAATTCAGCTGCTACATGGATCAGAAGTGAAGTTGTTTGTGGGTTCTTACATGGGAAACAAAGAAACAAACCAACCAACAAACAAACCAACAAGCCAGCAAACAAACAAACAAACAAACAAACAAACAAACAAACAAACAAAAAAAACAAAAAAAAAAAAAAACAAACAAACAAATAAACAAGCAATTAAACCAAACTAACAAAAACAAACAAACAAATAAGCAACCAAGCTAACGAACAAACGAACAAACAAACAGTCATTTCATTAACGGACTCTTGCATAGGTGGAGTTGTTTTCGCACAAAAGGTAAACGGTACGGCTACGATACGGCAAATAACTCTGTTGTGTTAGAAATCAGGGCTACCTTATGACACAGCACCGTTTCTCATTCAAACGAAAACGACTGCTTATTTTGACTACGCTATATGTTTCCATTCATTTTTACAATCTATCATTTTAAAATCATCTCGTTTTCCCACGTACCTGCACGATGCATTTCTGCACTACATAAGAGTTCAGTCTCGCACCCGCTCGCTTGTAATTATAGAGAAGTCGGTCCAAGGCCCCCATTGGAGCGAACTCCAGCACCATACACAGTGGACTGAGGCAGAATCCTTTCAGAGAGACGATGTTTGGGTGTTGTAGAGGAAGCAGAATTGAAATCTCTTGACGAACAGTCCTATAAAAAGAGGTATACAGTCAAACCCCTCTATATCGGTCCCGAAACCATGTTGAAACCGAACAACGTTTATGGTCCAGAATTTAGCTTTGTCCTATCTTTCTTGTAAAAATTAACCTTAGCAAACTGAAGGCCCCTCCAAACTGGACATTTTCATTGAACCCAGTACTGTCCGGAATAGAGGGTTTCAGCTGTATATACACTAAAAAGCCGTGTATAAGAACTTGAGTTATAAAGCTTTTATAGCTAATCTAAACAGGTTCCCATAATAGATTGTACTTAAAGGATCCGTTTCATCCGGCATGCATTGCGCGTAAGTGTTATTATTTACTTACGAAATCAGAAAATAAATAAATAGCTAATAAATAAACAACAGTTAAGTATTCAAAACCAGGATAGAGATTTCGATCGAATCATTTCAACATTCAACAGTAAAAAAGCATCCGCTATATATTTGTTTGACGCGAAGACCGTATACATACTGGACGAAAAGCTACTAAGGGACCGTTCATTATTTATGGCAGGGTGGGGGGCTGGGTGATTAAATGGGGGGTCTTGAATGGGTTCCTTGGTAATTAATCACCCAGCCCCATCCCCCCCCCCCCCCCTTGTCGTAAATAATGAACGGTCCCTAAGGAAATTCTAGTCTTACAGGTTCTTAGGTCCCAGGTTCTTATACGCTGGTGTTTCTGGTATTATTATTTTGTCTACATCGGAAATCCTAATAAACGAAGGCAATGTCGTCTCAAAAGGTGCTGACACTCGCTTATCCAAGTTGTCAAAAAACACTTACCCTCCCCTCCCCAAGTTAACAACTAACATGAACAAATTTGCAATGACACACTCATATAACTTGCTTGTTGCTTCGTAACTCGCAAGATTCCAAACTTACGAGCGAAAGTAAAAACACACATTACCAATGCAAAAGACATTTACCTATAAGCCTCGTTAAGAGCCATCGTAGGATTATCCCTCAATGCTCTCTTTGCAGCCTCAGCAGCTTGTCTCTCCTCTGGCTTGGCATCGTCACCGACTTCATTGTTCAGCGGCATCTTCATGGCAACGGATTCGGCATCCCCAGCCGCGCCTGTTATCTCACCGCGGAAGACAGAACCGAATGTACCTTTACCGAGGAACTTGCCTCGTACCAGATTCCCAGAGTGGATAGACAAATGAGGTGCAATGTCTTCAAACATCTAGTAAATACAAATATACTTTTGTTAGCAAGGAAAAATAAACAGAAGCTTAATAATTAGCGTCGGTGAACTTCTTTCTGCGCAAGCTCAAGGGTTGCTTTTTGGACAATTGAACTTCGCAGAGAAGATAGGCAACACACAGAAATAAAACCAAACAAACAAGAAATCGTGAGCTGAGAGCGCAGTGTGGTGCTTGAAAGTCGTATTGGATAAAGCTGTGGATCGACACACATAGTCTAACAGATGTAGTAAAATAACAGAGAGTTGAAGGATGACACGTATTGCGCAATATTTTGACTGTATTCAAAATCAAAATCATGCTTATAAACTAATTAAAAAATACCGTGTTTAAATACCAGAATAAGCTTAACTCTCTAGAGGCTTTTAACCCCTCTTTGGTGGTTGGTTTGATATAGTTCATAGATATAGTTATACTATATGCTGGGGTAAAGGAAGCTGATGCCTCATTAAATCAAAATAGTTGTGTCTGTTCATACGTACCACATCAGGAGCAACCTCTTTTAGGTTTAGTTGTCCATGTACTTCACATGTGACAGGATCACCACTGTACGCCGATAAGACACATTCTTCAAACTCAAATGCATAGATGACTTTCTCGTTCTCCGTGGGTTGACGCCTGAATGAGCCGTAACGTCCACTGCGGTTGAAGCTGCTAGTACTCTCTGTACTACCTGGAAAGAAACAATGAACGAATTGATGAGTTGTTGAATGAAAGGATGGATGGATGGATGGATGGATGTTAGAATATGAAATGAAATCAATGAACAAACGAACGAACGAGCGAGCGAGCGCATGAATGAATGAACAAATGAACGAATGAATGGATGAACCAACGAATGAACGAACGAATGAGTGAATGAATGAGCGAACGAGTGAATGAACAAATGAATAAATGAACGAATGAATGAACTAACAAATGACCGAACGAATGACTAAATGAATGAACGAGTGAATGAATGAATGAGTGAATGAATGAACGAGTGAATGAATGAACGAACGAACGAATGAATGAATAGAATCGTAGAATCATGTTAATGCTTAGCCACTGAATATTCCAACTGTTTATCATATTCAATCTACAGTTCGGTTACCTTTGCTTCTCTGTGAGTCTGTTTGCGATCCAAACTTCTTTTCATTGCTGCTGTTACTAGCTCTGCTGTCACGCCGGCTAAATTCCTCACTGCCGCGTGACCGGTCACTCCCACTACTACCAAACATATTCTTCTTCAGTTTTTCTTTACGGCCTATAAACAATTGAAATCATTAATTCTATTGGAGCAAATATGTAGCCACTGCCACATGCTCCGAAATATTCAGTCAGATTAGCAAATGGTGTACTGAAATTCTAAATAAATGACGAGGACGATGTCTACATTCCAGTGAGTCTCGATTTCCGCTTCATTAAAAAAGGTAGACATAGGAGTATGCACATAAAATATAGGTAATGGCAGATTTTCGCGACGCGATGTGAAGTGAACTTGAAACTGAACTGTTTCTTTTTGTGCTAAGTCGATTTTTTTCATCGAGAATTTCTTTCTTTTTCCTCAATTCATATATTGCTTTCATCAAATTTTTATACGTTTTTTCATACTGTATTACCTTTTGGGGTACTTGGCTCCTCGCTTTCGTCCATCTCCGGTTCGTCAGTGCTATCGGAGGAATGGTCAGTGGTATCTTCAAAATAACTGGAGCTCTCGTTAGTGCCTAGTCCACTGCTGACAGATTTGAAGGTGAACCTATTGGAATTGTCCTGTACTTGGATAAAAGGCGGAGACATAGGCATTTCCCCGGTAGTGTCCGGTGTTAGCTCTGATGTGTTACTTCCAAGGCTGTTAGACTCTAAAATTCATTAAAAAATCATGAATAATTAATGAGGGAGAGAACAATACAAAATCATAGTCATGAGCCAGTTTTTAAATCAGCAAGAGATTCGTCCTGATTTGCATACAAACTTTAACTTGAATTTTCTTCAAAACAATTTAATATTTATTGTTGTTTGTTGTTGAATATTTCAGCTAAATATGATTTAGGAAATAATTTTTTTAAGCAATATAAAATATTCACAACTGATCTTTATGAGGTTTAAATCCTCATAAAGATCAGCTGCTCACATTTTATATATTACATAAAACATGCGTATCTAGCTATTTCAAATAACGTTGTCATCACCAAAAGGCAAAAATAGGTCATTCCACGACTGCTAGGAACTATGGGTATAAATATTACCGTCATTGCACTTATTGCACTAGTTGGCAAGAAATCCACGTCATTTAGTTATGACTTGACTTTCTTTCTGTTCTGTCCATAGATTAAAAGGTCAATATTCATTTACATTCTTTCATGACTTTTACCCATCACTCCTACTAGTCTTGGAATGACTTATTGCTTTTTGGTGATAACAACGTTATTTGGAATCGTTATATATAAAGATTGTTAAGGTAATTAGGTAATTTTTAGCATGACAAAGAAGCAGAGAAAGTCTACAATAAAGAGAGCTAGTTCCACACATTTCATTTAAGGCTATGATTTATTACTCGTCCGTAATAGCGAGGTGTCCACTGTGTTCAGCAAAGATCAGATTTAATCATAATTGATAATCTCTCTCTCAGTCAACTTCACAGTTATATTAAACCATCTTATTTTACTTTCTACGATAATAATGGATATGATAAATACAACAATTATCCTTCTCTCTCTATCTCCCTCTCCCTCTCTCTCATTCTTTCTTGGCTAAGCGTCGTACTTGTTTTTTTCATATATTAACTCAAGTACAAACTTAAAAATACACAAACAAAAAAGGGCGTTTAAAAGACAACATACTTTTACTATGGACGGGTGAAGGCGTTGATGTCGCTCTTATATCAGGTGGTAACGTGGCACCATGTACAGGACTTGGCCAGGGGGAGGCACTCGTACTACTACCATCAGTAGTCAAATGAGCTCCGCTATCATTTTGCTGTGCATATGGTACCCCCTCACCCTCCGGTTCCAGGTCTTCTACACCAGAAATCTCCGTGATGCATTTCGGGCAGGGGATGATCCGAGAAACCAGGCGATATCCATGTACCGTGAGAGCGTCAAGTCCTGGGAACCAGTCTGTGATGAGAGTGTCGAAGTGTTCGACCACGATGGCGAGTAGACGGGCGGCGAGTTGTAAGCCGACATCGCTTACAGACTTGACGCGGAAACCGATTACGTTTTTAGACTCGGCGACATCATCGTCTGAAACAAGACATGATTTAGGAACGAGCCATTAGAAAAGTGAAAGGGGGAGGGGGTGGGAAAAAAATCCAAACGCCGTTTGAAAAAAAAATACATACAACCAAAACTCGTCAGAAAAAAATAACATACAAGCCTAACCATACGAACAATAAAACCATCCCTTAACAATGTAATTAGTTTGGAAGTATTCGGGATCCGATTTGCCGAGGTTAATTTTACCAGATATATAGGACAAATTTCAATTAAGGACCAAAAACACTGTTCGGCTTGAAAAGAATTCTGATATATTTGAAGGTCCGAGCTCTGGTATAAAGAGGTTTCAATGTAGTCGACATAATTCCTCACCATCGTCGCCATGTCGCAGGCTATTCCTGGCACTACGTCTCTTGCTGACTTTTTTCTTCTGTACAAACTTCTCCATTAATATATTAACACAGGGAGCGATGATGGCAATGGTTGAGTACGAGGTAGGGTCGTGCTTCTCGTGACGATACTGTAAGTGATTGAACATACCCTCTATTGAAAAAAAAAACACTCATTATTGGTTTGTTGAAATGACAGTTCTATTATTCAAGGGATCCATATTCAACCAATAGACTTCAACTCTTAGATATTAACAAATAGACATAACATAACGAAGAATAGTCCAGTTTCATGTTCTTCATTGCTCAGGCTAAACTTCGATAGTATGTGATATATTCTTTTGTACCAGTTACATGCCGTGGGAATGCACCAATCAAAAAACAATATAAAAAAAACAATGGTTTTGTCTTGACTCTATTGCTAATTTACCTACAATTGAGGCTTATACTGAGCAATGGAGAACTTGAAATTGGTCTATTAACTAATTAAAGTGACTAATGAGTAGGAGGACTTGAGCTGCCAACAAACATCTCATAAATAAAAGCGGTGTAAAGCCATACCAGTATACCGTAACCAAGAACAATTTAACATCCTGAAACACTGCACATACCCGGAGATCCATAGAAAGGATAGCCTTCCAAGTCACAAATACGTAGCATCTTGACACCGAAGCACGAGAGCTCCACCCCAGTCTTCCAGCAAGACCAGTCAGGTTGTGCTACAGAAGCCAGTTTGTCTTTATCGCTGTCAACGGCTTCGCCTTCCATTACTAGCTGACAGCAACACCGCACTACGTCACGTATCTCTTCATCTGCAATCACCCTATTATTTTATAAATGAAATGATTCAATCAATCAATCAATCAATCAATTAGTCAATCAATCAATCAAGCAATCATTGAATTAGTCTATCATTTTTAGCAGCGAAACAATCGATCAGCTAATCAGTCAGTTCATCAATCAATCAGTCAATAATCAATCAATGAATGAATCAATTAATCAATCAATCAGTCAATCAATAAATCAATCTATCAATCAATAGAGTAGATGGTAATTAGTAGCCAGATCACAAGTGCAGACCAAGTCGGTGTTAATAATTGCGCTTGGCCGGTGATTAGACTACAAAATTTCAAATCTTTGTTGGTGAACACTTCATAGCAACATCACCACCACTGCCCACTTGAATATTTTGACTGACCTTGTAATGAGTCGAGGCCAGAACCCACTCGGTACATACGACATGACGTACTGTCGTCTCAAAACACGAGTCTTCGTATAAGCAGCCATGTTCATTGCCCTCGTTACTACAGGACTAACCCCAGGGGCTATAGGCTGGTTACTAATTGGCTGCCTGTCAGGGAGTAGGGACGGGACAAGTAGGTACTCGGAACTCCACTGCAGGGCGACTTCAAACTTGCTTAATAGATTTATATACTGTTTGATGAGGTTTGCGGGGAAATTTTCACTTCGGAAAATTAGGGAAAGGTCTGTCAGCTTCATTACACCTGTACAAGAAAGAATCGAAAATCATGTGAATTCACGGCAGCCATAAAGTACGTGAATTCAAGGATGCAGCATCCTCTACCACTCTTTGAACAGTGACATCTATTGTTGTTGTTGTTTTTTGTTGGTTCTGTGTTTCCAAGTTACAGCTCCTCAATGGACCTAATATACTCAACTATATCGTTTTATTTACCATTGTTGATGTGTGGATTGACTTGTCTGACTGTCACGACATGAGCGAGCATGTCACACAACCACTGAGGGTCCAGAAAGTACAGGTCACGCAGTAATGGGTCATCGTAGTGTAACAAAACACCTAGAAAGCAGAACAGATTGGTTTAATGAAATGTTATTGTAGGTCTCCCCTCGACATTGCTAAGTTTTGCAATATGTGTTTCTATAATTGTAGTTATGTTGTAGTTATAAATATTTTCACTTCAGAAAGCAATGCTAGTTCCAAATCAATGGAATAAATAAATGAATAAATGAACGAGCAAATGAATGAATGATTAAATAAATAAATGAATAAATAAATAAACAGACAGACAGACAGATAGATAGATCAATATAAATAGATAAATATAGATAGATAAATAAATACATAAATAAAATGATGGTGAAATAAAATGATGGGTGAATGAATACATGAACGAATGAACCGAAAGATGAATGGTCGTCTGAAAGAATGAACAAACGAATGAAAGGATGGCTAGGGGAATGTGTTACACCTACCATTGTCATGCAAAAACTTTGTTGCTTGTTGAAGTTCTTCGAGGTCACGCAATCGTATATCTTGCTTCTCCAGTTCCTTCTGTATGGCAGTTCTAGAGACACAAAGGCTTTGTAAATACTCTCCCAGCAACACAAATATATGATGAGCCATAGTTAATCAATCGAAATGGTTTGGAAACTCTTTTGATATAGGTTATCGTACAATTTTTTCAAGCTACACAAACTTTTGTTTCGCTATTGTTTTACCAAGGCTGAGGGAACAAACAAACTCGTTCAATCTCAAAACAAAGACAAAACAAAATGCTTCCTGACCATTCTTTCGGTTAACTATGGATGACAAAACCGTTTTTTGAAATGCCACAACAGTTCTTGTGAGTTGATGTTATGTAAACCGCCGACCAGTTAGCTCAGTTGGTAGAGCTTCGGACTACTGTGCGGGAGGTCACGTGTTCAGGCCCTGGCCGTACCAACACTCACGGTCTTAAAATAATTGAGGAGAAGTTGCTGCCTTTGTTTCTCTATCTGCAAATGGTAAGATCTTCACGTCCTCTCGGATAACGACGTAAAATCGGAGTTCCCGTCTACTCTATACTCTAAACCAATTGTGGACGTTAAAGAACCACTGAGGACGCGGGTACGACCATCCTCAGTGTCTGTACTTATTAACAACGGGGGCATAACCACTAACAATTATTCTATATACTCATGTTTGTAAACTGCATATAGCAGTCCGTAAAGTCCCCAAAGAACAATTGTAAACAGTAATTGAAAAGCCCCGAGGGGAATTACTACTACTATTACTACTACTATTGGTGGCCTAGCGGTTAGGGCATTGGACTTCGGGTCCAGTGGCCCGGGTTCGATTCCCAGACCGGGCGATCACGTTGTGTCCTTAGGCAAGATACTTTACTCTCTCAGTGCCTCGTCTTCTCGGATAAGGACGTAAAGCCGGAGGTCCCGTCTGCCTTCACTCTGACTGTGTTATAAGGTGGACGTAAAAGAACCGCTGAGGACGTAAACAAATCTCTGGCAGTGACCACCCTCAGTGTCTGTCTCTAGCGCATTTGATCATATTCACATGTAATTTGCGCTTTACAAGTATTAAATATTATTATTATTATTATTATCTACATCTACATGTTATGCTGTACCTAAAGTGTTCCGATCTCATGACTGGCGTCTGATCGTCCTGGTAACAAATACGTCTGATCTTCCCGACAACCTCTTCGACCTGGATGTAAATCTCTGGTATCGGTGTTTCCAACAATGGCGTGCGACTTCCTTGAAAATACAACACAACCACCAGTTAGGAGATAGAGTCGTTTACGTATGGGCGGGAAACGGTACGGTTACGATAAAACTATACGATACCGCAGATGCGGTGATTGGAATGTTTTCTGAGAAACTACGGCTACGATACGATACAGTACTGCTTCCCGCCAATACGAAAACGACTCTGATGAGCAAAGAAATTTAAAGCACAAAAGAGAGAAAGTCGTAGCTCAAATGGTTTCTATTCAAAGTCTTAAATTAACTAAAGCCTTTGTTTCAATTACAAAGCAGTTAGAAAGGTCCGTGGCATAAAATAACTGAAAATGGAATCTTCGTTTCTCCAAACTCGACAGCAGTGCAGGATATGCCATCTTTTATAAGAGAGGGGAGCCATCAGGCTTATAAAGAGAAGAAGAGGGATTAGAAAGCTCGCAAAGGAGCTTATGGTGGGAGGATAGAGGGGAAAATGGAAAAGAGCGGAAGGGGAAGAAGATGCGCTCCGACGCAGGCTGCGAGAGAAAACTCAACTGAGATTAAGGGTCAACTCCACCACCCCCCCCCCCCCCAACCTCCCCTTCCCCCATCAAAAAATAAAATAAAATAAAAAAAAGAAGAAAACGACATGGTTAAGTGATCACCATCATACCTCTTTCTTTGATCTCCAAAGCTTTATTATAAATCATATGTCGTAGTTCTCTCACGTGGTAACCAGTCTTGGAACTAATCTCTATTCTATTCAAGACACGTGGAAGTCCGCGGTCACGTGGGTTCTGTATGTCTCCACCGTATTCTCTAGCGATGTAACGGTCTTTGATCATTTGCTGCAAGTCTTGTAGATAGCTGGATCGTTTTTCCTCGGTTGTCAACATATCATAGTGAGTGCCTACTATTATACAGGGAGAATCTGGAGCTCGAGCCTGAAAAAAAGATCAAATTCATCGATGACTAACGTTTTCTAGTTTCTGCGAACTCAGGGGCCGGTTGCACGAAGCCTGAATAGCGCTATCAGCGGATAAATCGCTATCCAGCGGATAAATCCCTGTCCAGCGGATAAATTCTAAAGAAATCCTATGAAGTGGATAACTTAATCCGGTGGATAACTTTAGACATGCTTTGCAAAATGGTGTCTTTGTCCAATTAAAACGCCAATCAACCACAAGCACTATGACGTCACATGTAAACAAATCTATTGTTTTAATGCTAAGCATCATGGGCAAAAGAGGGGATTCAACATCTTAAAATCAATGAAAAATAGGGTAAAAGTTCATTTATAATATTGGAACAAATTAAAAGTAAAAGTACAATGCCAAATGTATTAAAGGAAAAATAATTCGCCAGAACTAGATGCCTTTTTTATTGATGTAAACAAGCCATGACGTCATAGTGTTTGAGGGCAATTGCCACCCTAATGAAAACAAATAGTCATGACTAAATTCGTACAAACATCGGTATGAGTCGGCGCGAGTTTAGACGTATTCCGAAAGCAGTTGTAAAGTTCGGAGTTTTTTTTATTGATAGGAGCAATACCAAAATAATGGATGTCAGAGTGTGATTGTTGGAGTTCTTACAAAACAGAAATCCGAAGTAATGATGCCAATGATGACAATTACGATGATAATGATGACTGTGATTATGGTATTTAGAACGAAGGGTGCATACAGTCGCTATAGGTACAGGGAAACTTTTTCAAACCGAACAGTTTTTTGGTCCATAATTAAAATTTGTCCTCTACTTCTGGCGAAATAGAACCCCCTCCAAACCGGACATTTTCTTTGGTCCCAGTACTGTCCGCAATAGAGGGGTTTCAGTGTAACATTGTTAATGGATGATTTACCTGTATATTTAGTAGCCATGGCTCAATCTCATTGACGCCTTTCTCTCCGTCAGTCACTTTCCACATTACAATGTACAGTGATCGATGAGACAAGAAACATTGATGTGTAGCATAATACTCACGCTGTAAACCAACAACAAGCATTTATATTCACCATTAAATAAAATGTTAAAATTCATTATTAATTCACGAGCCTAGAACATAACGGGAGCAATCGAAAATCATCTGTAAACACTGAAGGCACCTGTAAATACTGAAACACAATTTGTCCCGATTTGCACAAGGATTTAGCTTGAAACATCTCGACCAAATTACATCTAATTCCAAAACTTTTTAAACGAAAATAACAGCATTAATCTATAACATTTGATCATCAACCGCAGCTCGCTGTTTTAAATCCTCAAGTGCACGTGATTAAAGTATCTTCAGTATTTCTCTCATTTCTCTCAAGTATCAGCATTTCTCTTCCAGGCTATTTAGTCAGATAAATCAGAAACCTAAATAATTGAAATGCAGCATTGTCAAGAATCCCAACTGGCTAGGAGACAAACCAGTGGCTACATACAAAGCATGACACTGAAATTGTATTTTGACTACATTTTGACCCATTGTAGTCCAGTCAATCTACGCATATTTGATGGGTTTGCTCAAACAAATTGCAACAGAATTGTTTTCAGAGCTAAACAGCTCAGTACTGCCCACTTTACTAACATACTAAAAATCCCCCAAAATCCCAGTGGTGGAACATGTCGAAATTGAGGGTTGAAGTTTCTATTCAATAACACAGGAAACCCGTCCAATCCACAGGAAGCCCGATGAAACAAAAAGTATTTTCTTTCTCTAAAATAACAGTTTTATTTCATGATTTTTGTGTTGATACAATAAGTGTACTTAGAAATATCCAATTTGTGCCTGTTTTATTGTTTGTTTGTTTGCTTTGCCAAAAACTTTAAGGAAAACGTAATAAACAGAAACTGTTACCAAAATGTAGGAAGGAACGCCTTTCAGATTTCGTCGTGTAGTCCTCTAAAAACTCTGTAAGTGTAGCGTTTTTCTGCAATTTTTCATTTTTGTCTTGTTGAAAATGACATTTGAAATTACATAGTAGCTATCAAAGGTAAGGAAACGTAATATTTATTAAATTTGAGGAAATCAGTAAAGAATTATAACATAATTCCAGGGCCGTAACCAGAGCTTTTACATGGGGGTGCACATATAAAAACCTGGACCACTGATGTGTTTTTGGTAGCCTTTTTGTATTAGTAGCTGTCATTTTAATTTATTGCTCATATTAACAGTTCTTTTGAATAACTTTACTTTTTGTATTTTCGGTGATTATTCTAGTTTTGTGACTGGCATCCTGAAGACGTTTATCAAAACAGAGCGGACAGGAAACTAGAATCTCCACCCTACTTTCTGTTACCTTTCTTTGACTGTGCAGGGCAAATTTTGTATCTGAAATTGGCTTACATTTACCTGCAAATGATGCAAGACCTTGTCCGCAGTGAGTACCCTGATGTGTTTCCTAGTTTTCAAGACTGGTTACATGTTGTGCGAAGAAGTGATTGTTTTTGGGCAAGGTTGTCAACGGGCCTAGCAATCGAGCTAGTTCTAATGAGACGTGTATAGACAACAGGAGGACATACACGAGGACAAGGGATGATTGAAATACATAGACCTCACTAATACCATTGACCTGACTAACACCGTTAATTACGTAAATCAAGTAATTATGCAACTGCCTGTATAAATAAGACCTTTTCTGACAAAGAAGTTCACCGACTCTGATGATGACTACAGCACAGGCAGTTGAAACGTCAGTCACACCAAACAGTCCTTCTAGGCACTACTTCCAGCCGAAACTGATCATGATAATTTTGTTATTTCGACAAGTATCACTTTATGATACAATCTTTGGTTCAACTACGTATATATTAAATTTTTAAAAAGCTTTCGGAGAGTATCCTCCATCATCAGGGTTTGAAAATAATAAAGTCGAGAGTGAGATAAATTAAAAACTTATAGGACACTGTAACTAAGATAAAAAACAACACTGAAAGTAAGACGGTTCAATATGCGCGCGTACAAGATGCTTGCCGAATTGAAGCGTAATTGAATAAATGATTAACAAGTAATAATTGAAACAACACGGAAAAATGATATATTATTGAACAAATACATAAATAAAACTATTACTTATTAATTAATGCTACATAATTCTGAGGAAAAGTAAGTCCATGGTCTCTATTAAATACAGCATTCTTTTTTTTTTAATAACCACGCCTCTAGAAAATTTCTTTTTTTCCACCTTTGTTCTTTCACCAGGACTTTTTGTCATGACATCTACTGGGACAGCACTATTTTATTTTGTGCTGGCGTTAATATGCAAAACAAAACTGAATATGCTGCATATGTTAACATGTTCCTCAGTCGTCTTTCTCTTAAGAATAGGGTTTTAGTGGGATTGTTAACCGACTTAAAATAGCCTAGTTTCTAAAAATAGCATGAGCGTGGTTCCTGATGGGGTCCGGGGATATGTTCTCTTAGCTCATTTTCTCTTGCCACTGGCTCATGAATCCATCATGGAGCTTATTAGATTGTGTTATTCTCAGATGTACTTGTAAAAAGAACGGTCTCGAATGTTCATCAGCTTGTGGTGTTTGTACAGACCAAAGTTCTAAGAATGCTGTTTTTATTGACATGGATGCAGGTAGCTAGGGAGCGTACAAACTCTAAATGTGTGTAACAGTTGTCACTATTTAGTGTTAAATAGCACCAATTAAACAAAAGAAAACAATAGAATTAGAATAAAATAGCACTATTTAAAGGTATTTATGTTGTACACTTTTAGTGTGTGCACTCTAAGATTATTCCTGAAGTGCTGACTTGCAAATCAATTGTGTGTCAATTGTCTTTGCTTGCGCGGCTGCTGGAAATCAAAATGCTTGAGAATAAGGAAAATTCATTTTTATAGCTTGGCATGATGGGAGTTATACTGTTACGAATGCATTACAATTAGATTTTTTTTCAAAATGGGTTTCCTGTGGCTTGCGTTTTTGAGTTTTTTTGACACCGTAAATTTTTTTCAAAACCAAAATAAATGATTAAGAATTATTTACACATAAACTCATAAAAAGGGAAAGAAAAATCCAAAAAAAATTCAAAAGAAATGATTTTTCATGTTTAGTTTTGATTACGGGCTTCCTGTGTAATTTGGCAAAAAACGTTTATACTTATTTCGGCATGTTCCACCAAAGGGATTTTGAGTATGTTATTAAGTGGGTAGTAACTAGCAGTTTGGCACTTAAAGAAATTCTGTTACAATTTGTTTGAGCAAAATCACTAGATTGACTGGACTATTGGTGGCATGAGTGGCCGAGATAATCTGTAAAATGAGTTTGTTTCATGTGTTGCTTCTCTTTAATGGCACGAGAGTATTTCTCATGGTTTACTGTTTTTCATCCATCACCATATAGGCAAAGATGTGTGTAAAATAATTAATGTAATGTAATGTAGTGCTTATATAGCGCATTTTCACCTAATGTCTCAATGCGCTTTACAATCTTTAGTATTTATAGTATGTAATCCGGATTTACAAGTATGAGGTTGATTAGTAATTAGTATGTATTAGTGTAGGCCTATCACCGAGGATGGTCGTTACCTCCGTCCCTAGTCGTTCTGTTACGTCCCCCCGTTAATGAATAATGTAAAAACTGTTATGGACTAAAAAAATGTACAGGAGTCTGACACATACCTGGCCACCAAAATCCCAAGTGCTAAATTTAATCGGCTGTCTTGCATCACCACGAAAGAACTCTTTCTTTAGTGGGTACGTCCAGTCTGACACATCCACACCTACAGTTGATATGTTCTTCTCTTGTTTCGGCTTAGCACGATCTTTAAGGAAAGAACACAAACTACCACATGAACATCAGAATAATCAATGAATAAAACAAAAAACAGACAGACAGACAGACAAACGAACAGACAATCAAACAAACGGACAAACAAACAGACAGACAATCAAACAAACGGACAAACAAACAGACAATCAAACAAACGGACAAGCAAGCAAGCAAGCAAACAAACAGGCAAACAAACAAACAAACAAACAAACAAACAAACAAACACACAAACAAACAAACAAACAAACAAAAAATACAGAAACATACTCAAAGATGAATCTCTTCTCCTCTTCTGTCTTTCTGTCCAGCCAGTCGAAGGTGACGTTTGGTAGCTACCACTTCCCTCTTGTCTTAGTTGGTTTAATAACGTCGTCTTACCAATGTTAGAAACACCAACGAACATGAGCTTCATACAAGGATAAGGTTTTGATCTAAATTAACAAAAAAATAATAAAAACACTTCAGTTGAGAACAAACGAACTACAAAAAAGAACAAAACAAAACAAAAAAAAAACAAAAAAAACAATAAAAACAAGCAAACAATTAGCAAGCAAGCGAGCAAAACAATATCAAAGCTACAAAGAGATATAAACAAGGAAACGAACAAACAAATGGAAAATAATAAGAAAGAAAAAACGAACGAGCGAGCCTCTAAACAAATAAAAACAGAAACACGCACAACACAACTATAATGAAGGAGGATAAGTGAAAGTAGGCAAACAATTGCTCCGTGTTTTACCTTTCCAACACAGATCTCATATAACTGACAAGATCTTTGGTCTTCTTTCTCTCTAAAACACTGGGCTCAATATCTTGCAAAGTTAGTCCAACATATTGCAAGTCCCATAAATCAGATAGGAGCCCAATCTCCGAAGGAAGCTTCGTTATCTCGGTATGCGAAATATGCAGGGATCCCAACTTAGTCAATAAGCCAACACTCTTCGGCAACTCCGTTATGGGGTTACCGCTGATATTCAATGACTGAATGCTCGGGTAAAGAACAGTACTTGATTTGTCATCTATCCCAGCAAACCACGCGGTCGACTTGGACCCAGTCGGGCTCTTCCCCGGCGAACCATGCACTTGTGAAGTCGAAAATGTAATTTCGCTGATATTATTATTATTAACATCCAATCGCTTCAAGTTTGCTAAAGTACGATGACGTAGATGACGACATACACGTCCCTTCATTGATCCGCGACCACGTGACATGCCGAAGCTATTCCGCTGACCATCAACTAACGCATAACAGCTGCTGGGAGGCAAATTAGTTGTCTGAGGATCTAGTGAATCCAGCTTGTTATTAGAAAGATCTAGCGATGACAACGATGTCGGAAAATAAGCCAAAGTTTCTATATTCGCTATATAATTACTTGATAAATTAAGAGTTTGTAAATTCGTTGCTAGGCACGCAATGCATTTGGGTATCATTCGGAATTGATTATTTGATAGGTCTAGTTTTAGTAAAGCGTGTCCTTTGTGGATGTCAACGTCTTCTTCATCGTCACTCGAGTCTTCTAGCTCTTCAACGCCTGTCTTACCCCAGAGTTTACTGTGGCAAAGTATCTTAAGATGTTGTGGTTTGCCGGATTGATTATCTTGTTTACTGTTTGCGGTCTTTTGGTCCTTCTCGCGTCCAGGCTGTTTACTACCGTTGGTTTCATTCTCATGTTCTGGTATGAATCTAAGAAAAATAAACAAAAGATATAAGCCTTAAGCCTGGTTTCCATATAAACGAGAACGGTCGCAAGCGATCGCAAATTAAAAAAAAAATTCGATTATAAGGAAAACAACGTTTTTCGATCCTACGACCGTGTCCGATCCATATACAATCGCAATCGAAATCGTTCAAAAGCGGTTGTAGGATCAAAACACTTTTGTTTCCCTAAAATCAATTTTTTTCTCTCGATCGTTTGCGATTATATGGAAACCAGGCTTTATGGAAACAATTATGGGATGGATGAAGATCAGTTAGCACAGAGTATGCATAGGAGACAGCATGGCCGAGTGGTCAGAGTGTTGGTCTCGTAATCCGGCCATTCTAGGTTGGATTCCGGCTCTGGCCAATGATTTGTATGTAACCAACTGGTATGTCCCCTAGCCAGTTGGGATTCTTAGCAATGTTTCGTTTCGTTCGTGGACTCTAGCTTAATGCTAATTTATAACTTTTAAAATGTTCAGTGTACGTCACTGTTCAATAGTTCACTTTTCAGTTCTCTTTCCCATAAACGTCAGCATACACTAGGCGATAAGTCACTGCGACTTGTATTTTTGACGGAAATTGTTGTCGCTGCGACTTGCTGCATGAAATCCAACCGGTTGGATAGTTGAACCAGTGCACACTGAAGCGACCTGCATGGACCTTAACTTTCGCCTCGAAAATGCATAATATATATATTCTATTATTATGTAACAACCCGTGGAAATCTGGGGTCTGTTCGTGTGTTGAAAAGACTAATTTCCGAGTATTTTGCGCACAATTGAGGCTACGACTGTGTGAAAGAGAATTCGAAATTGGACTATTGTAAGACAAATGTAGAGAGAGTTCAAATCATACACACACATGTACTCACCCTTTGGTGATATCATCCCTGCTTTTTGATATATGTCTTGGTTTAGCCGCGGTCTTAGGAATAGCCTTTGGGGCTTTTTTCTTCACTTCTCTAGTCAACGGCAGAAGTTTTAAATAATTTCCTTTCAAGTCCAAAGTCTTTAACATGGGAGCAAACCACATCGCAAAAGGAACTGAATCAATATCATTATACGAAGCATTCAAAAACTTCAACATCGGTAATTGGAAAATACATGTAGGCAGTGTGGTTAGCGAATTGCGTTGAATCTCGATTTCTTCTAAATGGGGACAATTCCAGCTTGATTCTGCGTAAGTGAAGTCAACTTCTTCGTCGTCTTCTTCTTGAATAACTCGATCAGTTATATTATCGCAAGAGTGGTATTTCTTTGGGTTATTCGAAGTCCCACCGTTACCATTGGCTGTTTTAACTTTACCGTTATGTAAACTAGGCAATGTACCCAATGCGTTTTCCGAAAGGTTCAGGATTCTTAGTGATGGAAGTTGGAATATAATCAACGGTAATTTAGTCAACGAATTCCCCGACAAATCCAAACGTGTGATTGTCTTGAGGACTGGGTGCAAGCCTACGTTTGCAGATGCTACTTGAGGGTTGATTCGCTTAGCTGCATCCACAATCCATTGCGGGTGGACGCTGCTGAGTTTCATTCCATTCCATATGATGCAAACAGGGTTGGACTCATGGCGCCAGGCCTCTTCGGCATGGTTCCCACCACGGGAGGAGTAGGGGATTTTGTACTCATTGTCGGCATTGACACCTAGTACAAACAAACGAGTATGTTAGTAAACAACAACCATGTCAGCACAGAAGATCAACAAACAAAGGGTTTGAGAAAGCATGACAAAAATAATTGGAAAATAAAATGAGGTAGGACAGTAGAAAATAAAAAAGGGAGGAAGAGATGGAGGAAGGGAAGAAGGAAGGAGGAATCAGAGTTAATAGAGCTTAATTAACTCTGGAGGAATGACGAAACAAGTAAGGTAACAATGAAGAAAGGTAACAAGGATTGAATAAAGGAAGGCAGGAAAAGAGATGGAAGGAAAAAAGGAAAAACAGATTGAAAGAAGAAACAAAAGATGGAAAACAAGTAAGGGAGGAAAAAATGAAGGAACAGAAACGAGTGAAGGAAGAAAGAAAGAGGTGAAGAAAGGAATGATAGGAAAACTGAAGGAAGGAATGAAAGAAAAAAAAGGAATGAGAGAAGAAGTGAAGACACAACTGGATGGAGAAAATGACATATTTCATCTCGCTCACAATACCTTTGCTCAATAACAAATGAACCAATGAATGATGGTGAGCCTTAGCTGCTTTCTCGACACAAGCACTCCCGACATCCACAGCGCCAGCATTTACCAATATCTCGACAATCTCCAGGCTGCCACTGTCACAGGCTATACCCAAAGGAGTCTTGTCTTTATCACGAACATCTTCTGCTAATCTACGAGCTACACGTGCTATCTCGTCATGTGGGTCATTCATGTAGATTACCTATTCAAAGAGAAAAAATCATCATCATCATCACCATCACCATCACCATCATCATTATCATACATTTTGGTAAAAAAGATATCAGAACTATGACTCAAAGCGATAGAAAATTATTCGAGGACTCAAAAGATAAGCCATGAAATAATATTTTCCCTAGAATAATCCAAACCATGTATGGTATTAGAATACAAAACACTCAGAAAGCAAAAGTCAAAACCAAGCAGTTCAGAGCCATTTCTATGAATAGATTCCAGGTTATATTTTAACAATTGAGGAAATTATTTTTTTTCTTTTCAACCTTTAATTTATATTTAATTACATGTACATTGACCAAAGTTCATAATATTTTTTTATCTTGCATTTGTGTTTGGCTACCACTTGCGCTTAAGTTGCTAGTGCAACAAATGACTATAGTGTTGTCTACCTGGTCTGGATTATAGGCCAAGTTCACATCAGCGCCACCTTTCAGTAATAGCCTGACGATTTCTTTATGTCCTACAGTTATTGCATCGTGTAAGGCTGTGCGTCCCATGATGCTTTGAGCATTGATATCTAGCTTAGCTTTAGCTCGACATGGAGGAATGCTAAAACAGATAAAAGTAATGGTTGAGTTGGGCTGCAAGACATTGACTATCCAGTTTAACAGCTCTGCATTTTTGAAGCTGAAGCCACAAAAAATGGTTGTTATAATGAGAATAAAATTGATTCAAACCAAGGTTAAATAATAAACAATAAGCATTTCAAAGACTTGCTTAAGAACGTGGACATTTCCTTTACAGCTGGCAAAACACTTCCAATATCCTGAGCATTAATCAAAACTCTACACTTCAGAGGTACAAATCATGGAATTTTAAATAAAAACTAGGATTTCCATACCTTTCCCCTATCTGACAAAAACTAAGTTTATTTCAGTAAGTACCCTGAATAACACTAACATTTTTTTACAGCCAAAATGCATTGTACCACAACCAACCAGTTCTAAAATATGTTTTGATTTTGGCTTTTCTGCAGAACTGTTCATCATTTTGATAGGCCACAGCTTGCTCCAACACATTCTGCTATTGCTTACTCCCTTCATGAAACTGATTAATGTTCGAGAAAAGACAAAATTCAAAACAAAGTTTTGGATCAGGATACACCAGAATAGGCTGTAAGTATTTTTTACCATTTGTGTTTTCCTTCAATCAGAACCTTGACGACTTCCAAACAACCGCCAGGAACTGCATGGTGTAGAGGTGTCATCCCACTAGATGTACGGGCATTAATATTCAAACCATTACATGACTGAGGCACATCTCCTTCCCTGAAATAGAAATCATAGATTGGTAAATGAAAGGATGGAGGGATGAACGGATGGGTGAAATAAAGAATGTGCGTATGAATGAACAAATACAGGCATGGAGGGATAAGGAATGAATAGATGAATGAATGAATGAATGAATGAATGAGTTAATTAATTAATTAATGGATGAAAGAGATAATGAATATATAAATGAATGAATGAATGAATTAATGAATATATAAATGAATGGATGAATGAATGAATGAATAAATGAATGAATGGATGAATGAATGAATGAATGAATGAATGAATGAATGAATGAATGAATGAATGAATGAATGAATGAATGAATGAATGAATGAATGAATAAATGAATGAATGAACAAATGAATTCTTAAATGAATCAATTCAAAAAAGGATGAAAGAAACAATGAATGAATGAATGCATCTATGAAATAATATTAATTAATTACCGGTAATTAATTAATGGATAATTACAAATGAAAGAATGGTTGGATGAATGCCATTGTGATTCTTAAAAAAGAAGTGTGATACATGTAAATAAAAAAGAGCAGCATAAACTTACTGAGGGCATTGCATCAGAATTTTTACAATAGTAACATTTCCCATTGATGCGGCAACATGCAGTGGTATTTGTTTTTCCATATTGGTTGCCATGTTGACTTGCTGGGGCAGTGACTGTGCCAGTATCCTAGCAACCTCTACATGTTGTTGTGAGGATGCGACATACAGAGGTGTCATGCCAGTGAATGTGTGTGCTGATCCATCAGCTCCTCGTTGTAGAAGTAGTTTGACTATGTCCAGATGACCACCAAATGCAGCTCTGGAGAAAGAATAGACAAGATTATTAATGATCATAATTACATTGTAAAGTCAAACAGTCAGTATGATGGATAGAGAGATATACACAATAACAGACAGACATACATTAATATGTAGAAATAGTTGGACTACATCATGGTGACAGCCATAAGCTTTCATGGAGAGAAGATAAATAGGACTTTTTAGCATCATAATGATAATTTTGTAGTTTGAATTTAATAGAAAGATGAAAGAATAAGCAACTCAAAATAAAGTTATATTGAGTGTGGCTAATATGGGCTTTGAACCACCATGTAATCCACAGCCACGATACATTTACATGTAGTTTGCACAAACAAAAACTGTACAATAGTTTTCCTCTGAAAGACTAGTAAACTCATTCTCTCTTTTATAATAAAGAATAAGAGAAAAAAAATCATATGCTCTAGGCATTAATCGAAGCCACATCTGAGGTATTTTAATCCGATATGTTAACCATTACACCACAAGACCAACACTACATTATTTCAAGCTGGAAACATAGCTGGAATTGACTTTAGATCAGATTCTATTCCTACCAGCTGCCATGGCTGCCATCATATGACATCAATGCAAAGCCTCAGTCACTCTATAAAAATTTAAAATAGACTGACGATTCATCTGGGTCTGGTTATGGGTCATTTCACAGTATTTTGGACAAAAAAAATGAAAAATGAAAATGGGCATTGAGTAGCAAAAACAACATTATCTAGAAGGTGAATGATCAAAAATGCTATATCACTAAGATTTGGTCAATTCCATGTCACTGTAAAGGAAAACAGCACTGGTTAATTTGAAAAATGAGAAGTCCTGTGTTACGGAGGGGAAAATACTTATTTTGAATTAGAAAATCTGTATATTACAAAAAAGCAATATAATATAGGTGGTGGACATAACCTACCACTCACCCTTTATAGCTACATGAAAAAAAATTATTGCAAAACTTTTTTTTGCATGATGTGAGATTGCAGTCTATAAGGTGTTTTCCCCTCCGTAACATTTTTAGGCCAATAAGTTAGCTTTACATTTAAAAGAATGATCCAAACTTTTTGTTACTTGAAATCCTCCCAATTTAGCATGTCAGCCTACACTTGAGATAGATTTAAGCTGACAGCAATTTTGAATTATTTTTATTTTTGTGTAGAAAAAAGTGTTACAGAGGGGAAAATATGTTACGGAGGGGAAGAACCCAATTCCTAATTTTTGTTAATTTATCAATAACGTCAACTGTCAGTAGAGCCTAGCTGTAAGTAAGCAATTTAACAGGATTGTAGATTGTTTTCCTTACATGTATGACATGCTTTTGTTTTTTTTATTATTATTTGGGGGATTTTTTGTTGGGGTACAAACACTCCAACTTGGGTAGGGGTGTGCTGCCAGGGTGTCAAAACCCAGACCCTATTCCACACCTAAAATTTTCATTTTTAATAACCTATCACAGACTAAAAGACTAGACTTTTCAATGAAATTGACATTTCTTTGGTGCCTGCAAAAAGCATAGTCCACTTATCACTAAAATGGCAAAATCTTTCCAATCCCAGACTGAAACAACCAAATCGCTACCCTTTATCAGTCAAAAAGCCATACACTTTCCCAGACAAAGTATCACTGAAGAAATGATACCCTATCCCAGACCTAAAAGCTGAAAAACCATACCCTATCAGACGGCACATACCCGTAAAGCAAATAAAGGGGAATACCCTCCCCACACACACGCACCCACAAAAAAAGTCAATTTTGTTATGTAAGGTATTTACACTATGAGTCTAAAATCTAGTCCGGCTCATGTCCCTTTACTGTTCTTGAGCTGAGTGAAATTGAAACAGTTCACCTGTGTCTAAAAAAGATCATCAAGTATTACAAGCTTACCTTATATACAGTAAGAGCTTAGTATACATAACATATAATGTCAGCTTATATTTAATGTTGTTGAAGGTGTTAGTTTGTTGGCAAGAATCTTGTGATTTACACTTTTAGCTCAATACATATTCAGATCTAAGAACTCTAACTGTAACAAAGTGTTATGATTGTAGGTTTGATGTCATAAAAATATTCTAGCAGAAGAAGAAAAGTATTCTCTATAAAAATGCAGTTTTGTGGTGGTTTTATCTATGGTCACCAAACCCCACCCTAAAACCATTCTCTAAAACCATTTCATTCCATTAAGTGTCTTAAAATGCTATGCACTCATGTCCCAGCTGATTAAAAGAACTAGGAAAACAATAAGCATGGTGTTTTGTCATCTTACTGTTAAATTGTTGATAATGGACAAAACATTCCCCTCCGTAACTTCCCCTCCGTAACACTACCACCTGCGTTTAAAAGCTACATCACTTATTAATAAAGGAATTTAATATATTCAATCCCCACTCTTAGAACTCCTGGTTCAATGTATAATGTCTTATAAGTAAAGATGATGCTTGGGGTTAAGCAACTTCAGAGAGTTTTCAATCTAAAAATGAAGTTTAAAAAATGTCATTTTTCTGTTCCCCTCCGTAACACTTCACATATTTTCATCTGACCAATAAATAAAAGTTTTAATATTTGTTTACTCTTCATGTAGCAGTAGTACTAGTAGGTGTCTGTAATGTGACAAGATATTATAGTAAGAAATGCTATCATTACGGAGATACATGTACAATCAATGAAATTCTCTGATTTTCCCCTCCGTAACATACCAAATACCGTGAAATGACCCTTATATGAAGCCTGAATAGCACTATCCACAGGATAAATCGCTATCCAGCAGATGAATTCTAAAGAAATCCTATGGAGTGGATTACTTTATCCATTACAGTGCATAACCTTATCAAATGCTTTTTACAGCCAACTGCTGACATGCAGGCAGATGTTTTTTCACTAGCTGTAGCACATTATTGGCCACAAACAAAACATCTAATGGAGAAAATTACAAATCATCATAGAAACAGAAGTCATTGAAAGCAAGATGAACAGACTGGTAGCCATGATATCTTACTTGTATAGCAATGAGTAACCTCCTTGGAATATTCTATTGATATTAGTAGGACTAACTTCATCTATCAGCACTTGAACTTTCTCAAATTCACCAATAGTGCATGCAACCAGAAGCTCTACAAAATAGATTGATTGGTGATTGATTGATAATTGATTAATTGATTTCAAGACTGATCGTCCTGTTGAACACAGTGGTTAATAAATGATTGATTGATTGATTGATTGATAATTGACATATTGATAATTGATTTGAAGAGTTGATTGGCAGGTTGATTGATGAATGGATGAAGTGATTGACTGATTGATTGATGAAATGATTGATGAAATGATTGATTGGTTGATTGATTGATGAAAGGATTTATTGATTGTTTGATGGATGGATGGATGGATGGATGGATGGATGGATGGATGGATGGATGGATGAGTGGAAGGAAGGAAGGATGGATGGATTGATTGATTAATTGAATGGTTTTCTTAATGGACTGTCTGATTTATTAATGATGGTTGAATGTAGAGATTTGTATGGATGGGTGGATGGATTGACTGACTGATAAATACTGAAATGGATATGCAAACAAAGATGCTGTATCAATACTGATATGATGAAATGATATTGATAAAAATGGATGGATATTAAGGAATAATTAATATATAATAATAATATGAGTGCTTAATATATAGCATATTCTACAACTCAATGTGCTTTACAATTATAATATAATACCTTGGCTAAGTTCTTCTTCTCTTGCAGCTCTTTGCATAGCTATCCCAAAAATGACAAATACAATACATACAACTAAGTAAATCACAGACTATCTATGATCATAATAATGTTCTATACTGCTTAATTCAGACTGTTTCCAGAGACAATCAAATAAACCTCATGCAATCTCTAAAAGCTTAATAACATGGTACTGTAACTATAGACAAAGATTATCTTAATCCACAATTTGACATCAAAACAATAGATTAAAGCATTGGATAAAATAAGTTAAGATTTTTTTTTACCTTCAACATTTTTCAAGAACTCTGCACAATCATAATGTTCTTCTAACAGTGCCACTTCTCTTGCCACCTTACCATGTTTGTTCTTCAGGCTCACGTCACCACCATTATCAACAAGCAGTTTGAGACACTTGATATGACCATTCTTGGCAGCAAGATGGATGGGAGTCTACACAATAGAAGGAAAACAAATGATTGATGAATGGTTGATTAGGTTGAAATGAAATGAATAGATAGACAAAGGATAGAAGGGTGGGATGAATAGAGGAAAGGAGGGGAGTGTGGAAGGAATGAACTAGATGAGAGCAAAACAGCAAAAGAGTCAACAAATAAATGAATGAATGGTAAATGGATGAATGAATGATGAAAAGGAATGGAATAAAAAAGAAAGGAAGGAAAAAATGAAGTAAAGAAGAAATGCATCTTGCAGGAGAGAGGGATGTTTTCAACAATACGAATACATGAATAAATGAATGAATGTGCAAACAAATGAACGTACAAATGAATGAATGAATGAATGAATGAATGAATAAATTAGTGAGTGAGTGAGTGAGTGAATGAATGAATGAAATACTTACAGAATGGATGAATGAATGAATGAATGAATGAATGAATGAATGAATGAATGAATGAATGAATGAATGAATGAATGAATGAATGAATGAATGAATGAATGAATGAATGAATGAATGAATGAATGAATGAATGAATGAATAAATGAATAAATGAATGAATTAATGAAATACTTACAGAATGGTTATCCTGGTCACCAGTCACAGCATTTGGGTTTCCTGAACAATGGAAAATGTACATAAATTTCGTACATCAATAAAGTAATATGTTAAGTCTTTATTGATGGTGCATGTACATTGTGCTGCACAATTCCAGCCACCATTACCACCATCATTATTGCCCTGCTTGCATATAAACCTTAACAATTTAATTCATCTATTCATGAATTCATTGCTCACTTTTATGCAATCATTTATTATAATCCATTTTAATTGGCTTGTCCATTCATCCATTCATTGAATCATTCATTCAATCATCCATTCACTAACTCATGCTAATTCACTCAAATATTCACTTAAGTATTCAATACTTTCTTGCTAAACTATTCACAAATTCACTTCAATCCATTTATCTATTCATTCAATTCATTCATTCATCAACTGAATCATCCATCCAATCATACATTCATTCATTCACCATCTATTCATACATCCCCTAATTGCCCTTGTTCACTATTATGTCGCAAAAATTAATCTGTTGTTTCATTATTGCTGGAGGTGATACAGCATGTTTAATTCAATTGAAAATATGCTAAAAATCTATTAATAATAAAAGAACAAAATGTATGTTGAAGTGCAAAACAAATTGTGCTAGAGGAAAACTATTTAGCCCGAATTACATGTAGGTCTGTTCTTATTCATAAACAATCCATGACGTCATATTGAAATAGGGCAATTCAATAATTATACATTGGCCATTTGTCAATCCATTTGGTCATTATGAACTTACTCATTTATATATACATACAACATATTTAACAATAAACTTTGAAATGATCCTATAATTCATCCCATATACTAAGCGCAAGTCATCTTTTACTATCGGAGCAAAAAAGATTCAAGCACACACTGAAACTATAATTCTTCAGAAAAATGTTATCAAGATATACTTCTATAGGGTATCCAATCAAAAATCTACAGTAGAACTGTTGTTTTTTAACTGTTTTTTTTATTAGTAACATGAATATATAAATGTTACTTATTTTTCAAACTCAAACACTTGAACGCTTAATTATCACCATTTGAATGTTGTTGTTGTTGCATTTTTTTGTTTTGCTTCCATCAATAAAAACTCCAAACTTCAACCAACTGCATTCAAATATACAGTATATTATGTACTGTCTGATACCGACATTTGTACAAACTTCATCATGATGATGAAGAATGACACTCTGATTCAGGTGCAGACCAAGTTTTGACTGATGGTACAAATGTAGCAAAAACCAACAAATGACAAGAAATGTTTGACTTTGCAGAGAACGGGAAACAGCAATGATGTACAAATCATGTACCTTTCCACTTGCACAAGAGTTCCTCCAGACATTGAGAACTATCATGTAAAGCTGCAGTATGTACTGGCGTCAACCCCCTTGGATCAGGGCAGTTAGCATCCCCCTGAACACCAGATTGAAGTAATGACTTAAGGAAGTCCCTTTGATCAAAGATGGCTGCTTGGTGGAGTAGTTCCCCAGGATACGAAAACACGGGGACTGCCATAATGGTGGCTGAAATGAAAACAAAATTATTCATGTTTCCTGAAAAAATATAGTTAGGTGCCAGACTGTTAGTCGTAGAATTCACACGGTCCAGCAACTACAGACAAAGGGCAATAACATTCAAACCATTCCTAAATCATATCATATTGGCAAATTATAATAATCATACATAAGGAAGTAGACTAGATTGTATTTTTGGGTGTTAAACTTGAATGACAAATGCACTGATCAAAAGAAATATACTTGGATACTGTAATTGAATTATCATTCCAAATAGTTTGAATATAAATGAGGTATTAATTGCACTACAAACAACTTGTGTTAGTAGAATTTACATGCTTATCAAAATCAATAATTCATGAGTCCAAACTGGAAGCCGGCCATGTGGCATAATTTCTTTATTGATTGCAATTTTGAAAAAAAAAAGAATTAACCGTGCTTTATTAATCACAGATTGTAAACCAAATTTTAAACTGATTAGTCTTCGTCAGAGTTTGAATTAATCAGACTGGATGAAGAAACTGTAAATGAAATCAACTCTATATTAATTGAAGAAGAAATATTTATTGGTGTGGTAAACAATCAGATACAATGCAAACAATCAGATACAATGAATATTTAAACTGTAAATGAAATCAACTCTATATTAATTGAAGAAGAAATATTTATTGGTGCGGTAACCAATCAGTCTCATACAATGCAAACAATCAGATACAATGAATATTTAAACTGAAAATGAAATCAACTCTATATTATTCGAAGAAGAAATATTTCTTGGTGGTAATTAACCCTTTCGCTCCTGGAGATTTTTGGCGTTTTTAGGCGTTTTTTGACACATACAAACTTTTAGCTCGTCCAGAGCAGTTTGTTTTTGGCTTCGATCAAGATTCCTGTGTTTTTGTGTTACCGGCGAGGCATGCAGCTGGCAAACAGGTTTAACACATTAGAAACAGGTTTTCAGTCTAATCAGAACTTTGACGAATTCGCATCATTCATGATTTCGTCGTTGTTTTTTGCTATTATTTTGCCTCTAAACGCTTCTGGAAAAGCATCATTAAGCTTTCTAGTTGTGATGAGTCTACTGTTTGAAAGAAATCAAGCTGGTGAGATGATTTCCAGTTAAAATTCATGTTTTTTTCGCACTCGTGAATTTTGGTGACCGTTGAAGAAATCATCACTTCAAGACTGTTTTAGAGGCAAAATCTCGGACTGCCGCGGCTATTTTTGCAAGTTGTGGTGATAGAAGAACACAACAAGCCTGAAAATTCGGCAGAATTCCGAGGTAGCGTTAGACTTATAAAAAAAACTTGAAATGGGGGGAGGCTATGACGGCTGCCGAAAATTTGGTTGATTTCCCAGAATGCATTGCAGTGGTATTTTTGTCGAAACACGTGTAGTTCGAAATAGGCATGTTCGTAGGGATTTAGCGCTGTAAGTAGAATGAAATAAAACTTGAAAAACTTGCATACGCTTAGTAGATATGGCGTTCAATTTCCGCCAAAATTCGACTTGCTCAATTCAACATTGTACTTCTTCTATTCGACCTTTTTTTATAATCGGACATTCAACTTCGTTGTTTCAAGAATCCAACATCCTATGCTTCATAGTCCGACTTGCAAGTTTTCTAAATATTGTCGATGTTTCTGCAATCGAACATTGTACTTTAACGAATTCAACATTCAACTTTCTCGCAATCGAACATCCTTCCGCATGCCACTTTCGTCCAGTCAACGCAGGCTCAGAAAATACCAATTCCAACACTGTTGGGTAGGGGGACGGGAGAAAAAGGTAACTTTCCGTACCCCCGATGGATAGCTGTGGAACTCAAAGTCACATAAACCCTCCCCCAAAGCAGCATTTTTTTGTCTTGTTCCACGTGATCTAGAAAAACAAGATGGCTGCACGGTGATTTCTTAATTCCCGTCAAAATTTTAGCTGGTAAGTATTTTTTTCTTTCTTTTTCTAAATAATCATTTCTATGATAAGCACGTGCTTTTCATGGTCAACTTTTGCTGTACATTCAGTACATTTTACGATCGCAATTAACAGCTACATTCACTATTTCACTAGAAAAACTCACCTTCAGTCTTTGGTTTTTCTCGCTGTAAAGTCGAAAGGCGATCTGCCACTTTCAGAAGGGCAGATCTGACCTCGTTTAAGGCATCATCGGCCATGTTTCAATCCTCCGTAAGTGCAGCTTCCGACCCGAGGGAATGATCACGTGTTTTTGGATAAGACAAAAAAATGTTGCTTTGGGGGAGGGTTTATGTAACTTTGAGTTCCACAGCTATCCATCGGGGGTACGGAAAGTTACCTTTTTCTCCCGTCCCCCTACCCAACAGTGTTGGAATTGGTATTTTCTGAGCCCGTGTTGACTGGACGAAAGTGGCATGCGGAAGGATGTTCGATTGCGAGAAAGTTGAATGTTGAATTCGTTAAAGTACAATGTTCGATTGCAGAAACATCGACAATATTTAGAAAACTTGCAAGTCGGACTATGAAGCATAGGATGTTGGATTCTTGAAACAACGAAGTTGAATGTCCGATTATAAAAAAAGGTCGAATAGAGGAAGTACAATGTTGAATTGAGCAAGTCGAATTTTGGCGGAAATTGAACGCCATAAGTAGAAGGACTGAATTTTCCTAGGATATGAACCTTTTTGCTTGAAGACAAGGTTTTTTGCCAAAAAACTCGACCTGCAAAATGTGTGATTTTCAACATCTGAAAATAGCAAAAAAACGTGATTTTCCTGCTTTTGAAAGTTTGAACTGTATGTTTTTGCCCAAATTGCTAGTTTCTTCAACCTGAATGATACTTAAAAGTTAGCCACATTTCTAGTGTTTGCTTTGAATGGTGATTTATGGCATTAATGACTTAATTCAGGAGGATATGATTTTTTAAAGCAAGGTAGTTCTCTACGGCCGGTTTTGGCCGGTACAGGAGCGAAAGGGTTAATCCAATAACTTACTTTGTGTAAGTTACTTCCAACCGTAATAAAAGACTTACTGTGGAAGCCTGATATCAGTGCATTTGTTTTTGCATTGTTCTACTTGATATTGCTTGATTTTTGTTGTTTGTTTGTTTGTGAGTTGTTTTTTTCAATCATCAGTTTTTTTCATCCATCAGTCAATCAATCAATCAATAAATTATTTAGTAGAAAATATTAATTCATATTATGAATGATCAACTATTAATCATTGATATCTACTTTTTATTTATATCCAGTAATATCCATTGTTATCTATTCATTCATTCATACACATTCACCCAATCATTCATCCACGAACAAGCTTTGTTTATATACAGGTTATTTAACAGTTCTAGATCTGCTGTGAACAGTTTGCATTTAAATACACAGAAAAAAATGACACCTCCAAATGAATTGAAGTAGATAATAATTATAATTGTAACAGATTGACAACATTCCAATATCAACATCCAAACTGTTACAAAAAGGAAACAGATGTCTTTAGTAAAATAAAATTTGACATGACTTTTTGAAGAAACAGCAAAATCCTAAAAATATTGCTTACACCAATTTCATAGAATTTGCACAGATGGCAGAACACTTCAGAAAACCCAAGCAACAACCAAAAGTAACTAGATTATATCAATAATTCAAAACCTTATAACAATAATCACACCAAAAAAATTATGAGAAATTTGGATTGGATATATACCATTAAGCTTTTTTTAAATTTATTTATGGTGTTAAAAACTGTTCGTTTTTTTTTTTTTTTTTTCTTTTCAGTGGAAAATGAATGGGAATTGAAATGGAAAAAAAGGAATTACAATTAAGGAAATTCAAATCTATAACAATTTTTTATTAATTTTTCAGAACTTTTAATTATTCTATTTTCTAGAATTTTTTTAGAAATCTATAATGATTTACTGTTAGGAAAGCAATTTTGCTCCGAAATCATTACAATGTTGTGAAAATTTAATGACAATTTGAGGAATTATAGCAGATGAAATACGTCATGTTTTATGGACAAATTTCAAAGAGGAAAATTTAGTGAAATTTTGAAATGAGTTCAGGGAAATCTCCAAATTCCAAAGCATAAGAATTACTAAGGTTTAGGGTTAAAAAAAACGAGTAAAATCATTAAAAACATGAAGCTCAATTTGAATGATTTGAATAATTCAAGATTCCTGCAAGCTCGCGTCAAAATCCCGTCAATTATTTTTGAGAATAATTTTAAAACAGCGATTTTCGTGGATATTTTAGTCATGGAATTTTTGAAATTTTTAACGACATGTTAATTTCCGTGGTAATTTTGTGAGAAAACCAACACCGTAAACTTTGAGTTGACAGAACGAAGAAACAACATGTGACAACAACAGCCATCTTTGATCGTCAGAAGCACAAAAACGCCTCAAAACCAAACAGAATTACACAGAAACCATACAAATACCTTTCTTATTGTACGATAATTTTTTGCCTTACCTTAATTCACCTAAAATGGCGACAACGGTGAGAGAAAACATATGCTCGTCTTGGGCGAGAAAATCGCGCCACGCTTGCTCAACATAACAGTATATCAGAGTTCAAACTTTTCGGTTTCAGACGCCTTGTTTACCATTTTTACCACATCTTTCAATTCCTCAGAATAAGAAGCGAAGTTATTTGCCTTCTGTGAAATATTTGAGCTAAATCTAAGGGAAGGAAAATGGAATTTATAAGAAGAAGCTCCGACACAGAACCACATACATAAACGCCAGCATCTCAACAAGACTACCAAGCTGATCAAAGGGAGGGAGGGGTAAAGAATAGTGTTATCGCGAAATTTCATCTCTTCTTGAAAGACAAAATACCTTGATCATAAAGACAAATTATCAACAAAATCTTACAAAAATAAAGGTTCCAACCCTTTTTTAGCAACATACACTAAAGAAAAACTTTAGGGAAGAAAAATTGCCGAAAAATAAAATAAGGAATAAATTTTAATTGACCCACCGCTCCCTTAAAGAGATGAATAACATAGGGAGTGCGAGACCGGAAATGAATTAAAGAAATGTCAAAGCCAAAATTCAAAAGAAATTTCCTCTTTTGTTCAAAATAAAATGTATGCAAAGGAAATCCGTTATACTCCGAAGAATTGAATTTCCACGTAAGAAATGTGAATGAAAGGTAAAGACAAAAGACATTTTCAAAAAACTCATTATTCCGAGAATTTATTGGTCAGCGGAAGGTCGAACCGGAAGCGATTCTCTAGAAAATTCCAAGATGGCGGCCAATGCAGATGAAAGAGATTTAACTTTGTTAGTTGAAAAAGAAATTCTAGCTTCACATAATAGAGAGTCTTCGATTTTAAACGCTTTGGATAGTTCCTATGGATTTAATTATTCTTCTGGACAACTCAGAAAGCGAAAGTATGGAGAGCTAAACTCACTTTCAGAGATTGGCGCGAAAACAGTGAACGCTCGTCATTTTGAAAATCATGAACAACCACAAAAAAGATTTTGTGTGAATTCAACTCTTCTCTCGCACCAACACCGAACACGTACTCATGAGAATTGATCTTCAAGAGAAGTTACATGTAAAGCATCCTTGTAATTACCACGATTGTACATAGCAGAACGATTTTTTTCCGAGAAAGAATCCAGGGATCAAGAAATGTTTTTCGCGGAAACTTCAACACACAGTGTACCATTTCGCCAAAGAAATCAATTTGAACTACAAGCCGAATGATTTAGGGCTATTTTCTCAGCTTGGAAAATCAAGAACGGGAGTCTTCGAGGCAAAAAAAAATATGCTGTTTTAGGCAATAACAGCAAATGGGAATCAACAGAATATTTCGTGCACAGAAGCACGTTTGTTGTCAGGACACAAATGATGCCGAAGAATGACTTTCTCATCTCGGTTTCATATAATATCGTTCAGATTTTATTGAAAGAGTAATTGTTTTGTAAATTTTAAGAGTTTTGAAACAGATTTTTCGATGAGACAAAGGAAGTTAGCTTGGCTTGGTATGCGCGCTAAATATAGCATGATTTGAAGTGTTTCGGCTTGCACTACATTGGTCAAAAGACCAGAAAGACAACAGATCAAAAGAAACTCTCAAAAGATATTTTACTGTAAATGTTCCTTTCTTTAAATTTAAAAATATATTTAGATGGATTGACAAAATAATTTTATGTTAAGTATTTAGCAAATTTTAGTCTTAAAAACTGAAGTTAATATTGGATCAGAGTTGCCCTGACAACAATTTTTCAATGTGTCATTTAGCAAACCAAAATAAACATCATATTTGTCATACTGCTGCGATAATTTGAAGAAAATTCATCTGTTTGATTAACTTTTGACAAGAATAAAAGGGTGTTTTAAACTAAACTGCAAACACTAGAGTGCACACACTAATAGTAGTAAATAGCACTAATTAAACAAAAAAAAAACAATAGAATTAGTATAAAATAGCACTATTTAGTGGTATTTATGTTGCACACTTTTAGTGTGTGCACTCTTTTTTAGCAATGTACTCAATACAATGAGATCATTTTAAAAAGAATGCCTTCTGGGGCCAGTTGCATTAATCCTGGGTAAAGTTATCCAAAGGGTAAATGTTATTCATTGTATCAAATTTTATAGATTTTATCCTACAGATAGGAATTTATCCTATGAAAAATGGAGCCTGCAAGGGGAAAACTAAATTTTTGTATGTCATTGGAGATTTTATTTCAGAAATGTATTTGTTTATGAAGTTATCGGCATTTTATTTGACTGCTTGATTTTACCAATCACACACCATTGGCTTATTTTTCCCTGTGCTGAATTACAATAAAAAATTTCAAACATTGATAAAATAATTTTTGTGTAAGATAAATGTAATTTTTATTAGTATCATACTTTTATAGCAGAACAGATGTGAGAACATTCACTAAACTAAGGATTGCATTAGTTTTGACAATTTTACACGTTCTGGTCTGTAGAGACCCTTGTTGTGCCAAGGGGGCTTCCAATAATGATAGTAAATAAGCAGTAATTTTACTCAAAGGTGGCTCCATATAATTTCAGAGCGCGTGCTCGTGCATGACCACGCACATGCGCACACCTCAAACTTGAAGAACTTTTATTTTGATGACGTCATGAAAATATACAACGCGCGCTTTTAAAAAAATTAAAAAACTCAAAAACTGAGCAGTAAATTTTTTTGAAATTTTCAAAATATTATTTTAGTGGTATAATAAAGTAGCTTGCAAATTTTCGACGATTTTCCAACTGCATATTTTTTTAATTTAGGAAAAACCATTATTCTGTTATTTCTGAGGTTCTACAGTTGGGATTTTTTTGTCACGGTAATATATGCTAGGTCATCGTACTTAAATCCCCATACAATGTTTTCAAAAAAAATTACCACTTAAAACTAGAGTTTTTATTTTTTCTACGTTAAAAATGAGCTTTATTATGACAGCCATAGCGTTGCTATAGTGACCGGTCACGTGATCATTTCTGCAAAAACTAAATCTTTGACTCAAAGTCTTTGAAATATAGTCTGCCCATGCGCTTTGTGGGCAGTTGATTTTTAATAAACCTCTAAGATCCTAGACGCCCCATAACTATATGGAGCCTCCTTAAGTTGAAGATCTCTGATGGTCAATAAAATGGTATATTTATCTTAATTGTAGCTATTCATAATAAAAACATTGCCCATAGACCTTTTCAGTCGTAATTGACATCGCAATATAACTCTCACTGACAATAACACTTGCTATTTTTACACATTCTTGGACAAGCGAATAGTTGTGGGATGTTGAGTACAGGTAACATTCCTCAAGAGTACATCCCATTTTCCTGGAACATCATAAAATTGGATGAAACACGGTGTAAAGTAAAAATATATACATTTTTCATACAGCAGTTCCTCTTTCCAAATTCTGTTTGATTTCTGCAGTAAAAGGATCATAGTAACGAGCAAGTTTCTTGTTGAAGTTCATGTTACGTTCATTAATGTAGTCAATGTCTGCATCGTCATAGTGAGCTCTTCTACGGCTAAACTTGTTTCTTTTCTCAATCCTAAAAAAAATTAATTGTTAATAGTTACATAATTTATTATTCAGGCAATCAATGTCCCTTCAAATCTGCTATTTCCACTCCCAAAGTGGATTTCAAAGGAACAAGTTAAACTGGCCATATTTTAGAGGGGGAAAAAATTATTTTGTTGATTTTTACTATTTCACAAATTTTGACAACAGTTTCAAAACATAGGTAATGACTGGTCAATATATATATATATATACTTGGAAGGCCATCTTGAAATGAGTATGCCAAGCCATTATTTTAAACCCTGGTATTTCACCAGCATAAGCTCAACTGCGAGCGCCCATGTGGTTCCACCTCACACAGACACTAAAACTAAATGGCTGCAAGGAACATTGACAAAAGATCAATGCCTTGACAGCCAGTTCAAGAACATGTTTTAGTGTGGGATGTCTATAATTAATTGCAAATGAATAAAAATAATAACTTTAATGGACAATGGGTACTCACTGTTTCTCTAGATCATCTACCATTCTGTCTATTGCTTCTTCAGGAACTTTTCCTTCACCTCCGTAGCTTAGGTTATCAACTGTAGGGTAGATATCCTCACCTCTAGAAACAACCAAATAAATGTTTAGCGCATGAATAATAGAGAATGAATGGATGAAGTAGCTAAAAAATGAGGATGGCATGTATGTGAAGAAGAGGCTTTCCCTTTATCTCTTTCACTAATTGATTAATAATGGTACAAAGATGATTTTGGAAGCTGAGACAAAACACCAGGGCTTGAAAAGACAGCTAGGCATACATAGGTCATTTAGATGACCTTTCAAATACATTTTTCACCATTTCACAAGTACAGATTTTTAAAATACCTATGTAGTGTGATGACATTTAGAGTAACAATATCACTTGACATGTGGACAATGATTTGCAATTTACAATCAACTTACAGTTCATCCTTCTGTTTGTTATATTTTCCCATATCTGGCTTCATTTGTTTCACAAGTCTGTTATATTGTCTTTGCTGAGCCTGAGCATAGTCTGAGAACCCTTGGTCAGGATTTCTCTTCTTTCTCTTTCTCTCCAGCCTCTGTGCCTCGTCTGCTGTCATTTGTAACATTTTGACTCTGTCATAGTCTTCGCCTTTTGCCTCTGCAGCCTGAAACAGCCAAAAGAACCAACATGTCAATAAACCTTCACTATACAATCCGCCTTCAAAGTAAATCTATTGTTTTGCAGCCAGTCACGCAAATGCAGGGAAGGTCAATTACATGTAGTTACACTATCATTGCAAATTAGTTAGTTCCATTCTAAACTTGCACAATATTTCTCTTTTCTCGCTGGTGTTTAAAATTATTTCAGTATCTTGACCATTGAGAACACAGATGCTACCGCTTTGACAGACAACAAACAGCTTCAATCTTGATAATTTATACTATACTATATAATTTATAATTATCATTTATATTATACTACATAATTTATAATGATTATTTATACTATACTATATATTTTTATATACGTACCTTTCGAGCCTCTTCTTCCTCATTTTCCCATTCTACTCTTCTTTGTTTTGCTTCAAAGTTTGCAGGTAGTTTGCTTCGTCGGTCCTCTTCAGCTACTTCTTGGTAGTTCAACTTACGAGCTTCATTCTGATAATAAATTTGCAAATAAGTATATAATTTTAAAAGGGCAAACTTTCTTTGTATTTGCAACCCAATATTTTGTTATGTTGCAAATATGTGGCAATCTGGGTTCTTCCTCAGTGTATACAACACTGCAAAAAAAAAAAAAAAAAAAAAAAACGACGTGTATTCTAATAATTCAAACCTGAATGTTTGACATACGATGTACTGAAATGCGGTGTCGTTTTTTCGGTGTTGTATACATTGCGGAAGAGCCGCAATCTAGCTTAAAATAAACACCCTTTCACCTAAAAAAAATATTAATATCGATATGTCTATAATGCTGTAATGACTAACCCTTCTAAGATGAAGTTCTTTCAATCGCTTCATTCTCTCAGCTCTTTTGTCGACATTGGCTGTCGATGGTGAAAAAGTAGACGACGATGACGCAGACGACGTACTTGGCTGTTCATCATCATCTTTCACTGCTTTACTTTCCATTGAAACCTACAAAAAGTACACATGAAACTTCAACAATAAATCAAGTTTCCGTTATAATCGAAATTAAAGCAATTGTGAGACTTTCTCAAGCGAAAAATATGCTAAATTGTAGCCTACGTACCTTCGACGCCATCTTAAAAATATAGGATGACACGCGCCGACGGTACGACTATCAGCGGTTTCTCTGATTTTTTGAAGCGTTTGCGCATCGATGATTTTGAAAAGCCGCTGGATGACATTTTCACGAAATTTGTTTTTGATTTTCCAAGAGTTTTTCACAAGTTTTCAATTTTCTTCGCCAAATTTTGCTCATTCTACCATGGCAGCATCTCGGAACGATTGTACGGGCTATAGAGATAAGGATGTGGTTATCGTCTCAGCTGCCAGGACACCAGTAGGCTCGTTGAATGGTGATTTGAGCTCGCTAAAAGCTCACGAACTTGGTTGTGTTGTGATTCGGGAAGTCTTGTCTCGATGTAAATTGGATGGTTGTGACGTGGACGAGGTCATTTTAGGACAAGTATTAACAGCTGGTAAGGGATGCAAATGATATTTTGTTATTAAAAAAAACTGGAACTTTAATGATTATCTGTACATGAAGGATTGAGTTGGATAAAATGACTAAAGTGAATGAGTGGATGAATTAAATAAAGAACAATTGACAATGGTGCTCCTAGATTTGCAAGACATGCAATCAGTACTCAGTGAAATTTCCAAAATTGAATACAATTCGCTGTATTAAACTTTTCAGCCTCACCCTTTAAATTAATTTATTATTATTTTATTATTATTATTATTTTAAAGGTCAAGGTCAGAACCCAGTCAGACAAGCAGCAATGCATGCTGGTATACCAGCCCCAGTCCCTTCCTATGGTGTCAATATGCTATGTGGGTCAGGATTGAAAGCTGTTGCCCTTGGTTACCAAGCCATAGCAACAGGGGATTCGTCAATTGTAATAGCTGGGGGACAAGAAAGTATGAGCCAGGTATCAAAATAATGAAAAATTCTATCAATTGTTTGTCATGTAAATAGCAATTTCAAAATAACGTCATCACCACAAGGCAATGGACCATTGCAAGACCGTGAGGAATGATAGGTGAAAGTCACGACAAAATGTGGAATTGAATCTTGGACAGTCAAAAAGATGAATATTGACCTTTTAATCTATGGAGCGAACAGAAAGCAAATCAAGTCATAACTAAATGGCATGAATTTCTTGTCAACTGGTGCTGCAATAATTATGATAGTAAGATTTCTACCCATAGTTCCTAGCAGGCTTGGAATGACCTATTACCAGTATTGCCTTTTGGTGATGACAAGGTTATTTAAAATAGCTATTATACGATGATCCTATTTCAAAATATGTTGTTGTCGAGAGAAAGGCGATAGCACAAGGAATCATGAATTATTTTATTGAGATTTAGAAATAAGCAGCAATTAAAGCAAATCAATGATACAGACTTCATTAAAATAGTCAGTCAGTTGCAGATGTTTATGGTTTGTACAGGAATTAAGCAATATATTTTACATAAAAAAGTGACTTTTTGCTCAATTCCTTTTTGTCTTTCTGCTATTGTTCTACAAAAACATGCTTTTTTAATAGAATGTGTATCATTGTAAATTACAACAACTAACAATACATATTAATTTTAACTGAGTGTTCTCATATCAAACATTTGTTGTCGATGTTGGGCTTCCTGTGGTGAAATACACTGGGGTCCTGCTTTAGGTTCAACAGTTTCTTTTCAACCAAAAATCATAATGGCTGACTTGTTGTGCAATCTTTCACTCCAAAAACGGGGAAAAAAATTGAGGGATTTTGTGAGAAACATTGCTTTTTTTGCATTGCTGATTTGGTCCACTGCCCAAATATGGTGGACACAATCCTTATAAGGGAATATGTGACGCTTGATAGAAAACAACAACATTCTTAAGGGAAAAGCTTGATATGATGTGTGTTAACGTACACTTGTTTCAGTCTCTACATTGCTGTCATATGAGATCACCAGTAAAGTTTGGTGATGTGAGCATGGTTGATACTATGATGAAAGATGGTCTTATGGATGCATTCAATAACTATCACATGGGAATCACAGGTATTGCAGCCATTAGTTAACAATAGTTGCAACCTTACACAGGAAAAAATTGAATGCCCAATTTTCCAAAGATGGGAATTGCATGGGAATTAATTGTTGAAATTTAATGGGCTTCCCCTATTATGGGTAAATTTAAAGCCAGTGTTGGGTTTGGTATCACTGTCCCAACACTAATCCAAAAAAAAAAAACATCGTGGGAATCAGAAATTTTTCTTGTGATTCTTATGCAGTCTTTTATACCTTATAATTAACCCTTTCGCTCCTGTGCCGGCCAAAACCGGCCGTAGACAACTACCTTGCTTTAAAAAATCATATCCTCCTGAATTAAGTCATTCATGGCATAAATCACCATTCAAAGCAAACACTAGGAATGTGGCTAACTTTTAAGTATCATTCAGGTTGAAGAAACTAGCAATTTGGGCAAAAACATACAGTTCAAACTTTAAAAAGCAGGAAAATCACGTTTTTTCACTATTCTCAGATGTCAAAAATCACACATTTTGCAGGTCAATTTTTTTGGCAAAAAACCTTGTCTTCAAGCAAAACGTTTCATATCCTATGAAAATTCAGTCCTTCTACTAAGCGTATGCATGTTTTTCAAGTTTTATTTCATTCTACTTACAGCGCTAAATCCCTACAAACATACCTATTTCGAACTACACGTGTTTCGACAAAAATACCACTGCATTTCATTCTGGGAAATTAACCAGATTTCCGGCAGCCGACACACCATCCCGCCATTTTAAGTTTTTTTTTATAAGTCTAACGCTACCTCGGAATTCTGCCAAAATTTCAGGCTTGTTGTGTTCTATTATCGCCAAAACTTGCAAAAAATGCCACGGCAGTCCGAGAATTTGCCTCTAAAACAGTCTTGAAGTGATGATTTCTTCAACGGTCACCAAAATTCATGAGTGCGAAAAAAACACGAATTTTCACTGGAAATCATCTCACCTGCTTGATTTCTTTCAAACAGTAGACTCATCACAACTAGAAAGCTTAATGATGCTTTTCCAGAAGCGTTTAGAGGCAAAATAATAGCAAAAAACAACGACGAAATCACGAATGATGTGACTTCGCCAAAGTTCTGATTAGACAGAAAACCTGTTTCAAACGTGTTAAACCTGTTTGTCAGCTTCATGCATCCCCGGTAACACAAAAACACAGGAATCTTGATCGAAGCCAAAAACAAACTGCTCTGGACGAGCTAAAAGTTTGTACGTGTCAAAAAACGCTTACAAACGCCAAAAATCCCCAGCAGCGAAAGGGTTAATAAGTTTGGCAAGACGATCATCATTAATCAATCATATAGATTGCTTGACAGAGGTGTATGTGAACCCTAGCTATGGGAGGAGCAGGAAAAATTTGGTTGATGAAATTCCTGCCTGTCTCCCTTGTCAGAGCGAACCTCTTAATTATTATGAATTGTTATTTACAGCTGAGAATGTTGCAAACGAATGGGGGATTTCAAAACTGGAACAAGATGAATTTGCTGTTGCTTCACAACAGAAAACAGAAGCAGCTCAAAAAGCTGGTCACTTTAATGAAGAGATTGTTAAAGTTGAAATCAAGTCCAGAAAAGGTGAAGTGCTTGAAAGATTAGAGACAAAAATATGTTATAGCGCACTGTACTAAGATGTAACTGATTGGCGAAAGGCATAGGAAATCACAAATTAAAGTACAATCTCAAGTACAATTTGGGGTTAATGGGTACAAATAAAAGTTTGGAAATTTTCCGTCCAATAAGAATCGACCAATCAGAATTGACCAATCAAAATCAAGAAATTATGTACTGTGTGTGATAAATGTAATTGTTCATGCCCAACACATAGTATTTTCACTTTCATATTGCATTGTAAATGTGAAGTTTTTTTTATCAATCGGTGCACAAACAGCTCAGTGACACTGCTTTTCAGACTTTCATGAAATTCTATCTGAATCATTGAGGTTTCGCTTGAATAATCCATAACTATTAAGAAGAAATTAATGTAAAAGTAATATGTTACTGCAATTTTCTGCAAACTCAGATAGTACATAGATGCTTATACTGCTGTTTGGTCTTTGTTGCTCCCATTAATCAAAACTATGACTACCACGTGATTAAAAATGGACCAATCATGCTTCATCATGTTTATTAAGGTAATTCCACAGGAATAGATTCTACCTGTAAAAATCGCTGTTTTTCTGATATTTTACAGTTTTTGAGTTGGTAGTCATCTGAAAAGAAAAATAAGTTGGGGTTACCGATTTCGTTTTCGAGAAAATTGCCTCTAAACACAAGGTGTTTTTGCCTATTACGCGCGCAAATTCGCACACTTTTTTCAAAATCATTTACAGGTTTGTCTTATTCTAGAAAGCATGTTTACTTTTCCTAATACTAAAAAACTTAGTAGCACTACTTGGAATAGTCTTTAATCTTATCGCCTACTATTTTCTTGGTGGTCCACGAGACATTATCTTAGTTTGTGTGGCATGTAAGCGAAGTGTTCCTCCTCTAAAACATTCCATTTTAGCTCTTCTGGAGGTCGTTTCTAACTCCTAAAACTGTGAATTATTCAAAATCCTACCTGTAAATTTTTTTGATTTCTAAATATGTTGTAGAATTTATTGTTACAAAAATATTTTTGAAATTAAAACTGGGGGTCACCGAATTCGTTACGGAGTTATTTTCGTTCAAATATGCAATTTTAGGCTTTTTACTTTGGGCTACCTGTGTAAATATACCACAGGAAGCCATTATGGTAAATCATCGAGCATGAAAAAGCAGCCGTTCAGCGAAAGGAATTCAGGGAGAAAACGATTAAATTTTTACTTTCCTCCAAACAGAGTGCTGGCTGGAACATCTTTTGCACCATCTGGTATCATTCCTAAGTTGATAAGTAATGGCTTTTTTGGTTATATTTTCTCATTTCAATAGCGCGCGCGGAAATTTACCGCCATTTTAAATTTCATAGTTTGACAGTTTGTGTTGCAGTTAGCGTGCGCAGAAGACGTGCGCAGTGCAAAACTGTGGAATTACCTTAAGTAATATGTACAAACATCGATCAATACAAGCACAGGCAGTCCAAGCTCATTATCTGTCAATATTTATAACTTACGAGAACCCACAATGGGTTTATTTTGGATTTTGTAGCACTTTCCCAACAATCAAAAATAAACCCAATTGTAGAAATCACAATTTTATTCCTGTGATTTCAATGTAAACCTTGAAATATATTTAAATAACAATCCAAGGCCATTAAAGAAGTCTCAATAAAAACAAATATGGCCTTTTTTTACATTCCCCCTTAAAACTGGTATACAAAATAAAAAATGCTATATTTGTATTTATTGAGACTTCTTTAAATATGACCTAGAATTATAAAATAAGTATACTAAGTTGATTTCAAGTTTTACATTCATTTGAAATGTGATAAATATTGACATATATAAATGAGCATAGTCTGCCTGTGGTATGAGTAGGTGTATTTAGAAAGAGTAAGAAAGTTACAGCTTTGACTGGCTATAGCAAGAGCACCAAATGGAGATAAATGTTCAATAGTAGTAAGGTTGTCAATATATGACTGTTTAGTTGGCATAAGTGATGTCCAAGGAACTGGTCATCTAATAGATGACTGTTTAGTTGGCATAAGTGATGTCCAAGGAACTGGCCATCTAATAGATGACTGTCTAGATAGCATAAGTGATGTCCAAGGAACTGGCCATCTAATAGATGACTGTTTAGTTGGCATAAGTGATGTCCAAGGAACTGGCCATCTAATAGATGACTGTTTAGTTGGCATAAGTGATGTCCAAGGAACTGGCCATCTAATAGATGACTGTCTAGATAGCATATTAAGTGATGTCCAAGGAACTGGCCATCAAATAGATGACTGTTTAGTTGGCATAAGTGATGTCCAAGGAACTGGTCATCTAATAGATGACTGTTTAGTTGGCATAAGTGATGTCCAAGGAACTGGCCATCTAATAGATGACTGTCTAGATAGCATAAGTGATGTCCAAGGAACTGGCCATCAAATAGATGACTGTTTAGTTGGCATAAGTGATGTCCAAGGAACTGGTCATCTAATAGATGACTGTCTAGATAGCATAAGTGATGTCCAAGGAACTGGTCATCTAATAGATGACTGTCTAGATAGCATAAGTGATGTCCAAGGGACTGGCCATCTAATAGATGACTGTCTAGATAGCATAAGTGATGTCCAAGGAACTGGCCATCTAATAGATGACTGTCTAGATAGCATAAGTGATGTCCAAGGAACTGGCCATCTAATAGATGACTGTCTAGATAGCATAAGTGATGTCCAAGGAACTGGCCATCTAATAGATGACTGTTTAGTTGGCATAAGTGATGTCCAAGGAACTGGCCATCTAATAGATGACTGTTTAGTTGGCATAAGTGATGTCCAAGGAACTGGCCATCTAATAGATGACTGTCTAGATAGCATAAGTGATGTCCAAGGAACTGGCCATCAAATAGATGACTGTTTAGTTGGCATAAGTGATGTCCAAGGAACTGGTCATCTAATAGATGACTGTCTAGATAGCATAAGTGATGTCCAAGGAACTGGTCATCTAATAGATGACTGTCTAGATAGCATAAGTGATGTCCAAGGGACTGGCCATCTAATAGATGACTGTCTAGATAGCATAAGTGATGTCCAAGGAACTGGCCATCTAATAGATGACTGTCTAGATAGCATAAGTGATGTCCAAGGAACTGGCCATCTAATAGATGACTGTCTAGATAGCATAAGTGATGTCCAAGGAACTGGCCATCTAATAGATGACTGTCTAGATAGCATAAGTGATGTCCAAGGAACTGGCCATCTAATAGATGGCTGTCTAGATAGCATAAGTGATGTCCAAGGAACTGGCCATCTGATAGATGACTGTCTAGATAGCATAAGTGATGTCCAAGGAACTGGACATCTAATAGATGGCTGTCTAGATAGCATATTAAGTGATGTCCAAGGAACTGGCCATCTAATAGATATTCTATTTCCATTCATCAGGTACAACAGAAGTAACAGCAGACCAATTCCCACGACATGGCACAACAATAGAAACATTATCAAAACTCAAACCATGCTTCATACAGGACAGCACTGGCACAGTAACAGCAGGCAATGCATCTGGCATAAACGATGGTGCTGCTGCAGTAGTATTGATGTCCTATGGTGAAGCAGTGAAGAGAGAGCTGAAACCTCTTGCTAGGATAGTTTCATGGGCACAAGCTGGTGTTGAACCCGCTGTGATGGGAACAGGCCCAATCCCTGCAACAAGAAAAGCGGTAAAATTTTGTTGGGGTTCAATGTTTTGCTATGTTCCTTGGAAATTGTTTTATTGACTATGAACAGTTGCTACGTACTACAACTAACATAAGATAATAACTTGTTCTAATGTTATTAACAAAAAAATGGCCCAGTTTATGGGGAGTACATTAGTACATGAACATTGTTCTAAAATGTTTCAATTAACGTTTTGCATATCTTTTGTTGTTGTTATTTTGTTTGTTTGTTTGCACAGAAAAATTTGTGTGTTGTTTGTTTGAATGTTATTGAAGGAGCTGTCTCAACCAAAACCCTTTGCGTGCCTCCAATATTGTACACATATGAATAAGTTCAAAAATCAAGCAATACTAATAGTCAATAACTAAAGGAACTCTAAAGCATTCACTCTTTTGTCATGAGTGAGACAATGCTGAAGAATGAGAAGAGATTTTATTTCTCTAGTGGCCATTTTTGGTGACCTCATAAATGGCCGCTCTTAACATCCTGGTTGAAATGGCTCCTTTATTGCAGCTTGTTTGCTCATGATATTTGTATTTTTTGTACCTGATGTTCAAGATTAATCAATTACACATGTACCAAACAGACAGACAGCTGTCATTGAGTCTGACAGTCAGACAATAAATTAATTTCATTGGTCAACAAACAAAACCTAGAACGTATGAATTATTTGACAAATGTACATCAATTAATCCCTCAGTTGTTAATTTTTTCTTGTAGCTTGACAAAGCAGGCTGGCAGATTGACAGTGTAGATTTATTTGAATTAAACGAAGCTTTTGCTTCACAATCTTGTGCTGTTGTGAAAGACCTCAAACTAGACACCAAAAAGGTAAAGTTTTTTTTGTTTTTCTCAAGAATGTGCAACAATATGACTATCATATTCCAAATGTTTTAATTTAGTTTCATATCCAATTATTTGCTTTTTGTCCATTTTTTTTTTTTTTTTTTTTTTTTTTTTTTTTTTTTTTTTTTATCAATTTCCTCTTGGTTTGTTCTATTATAAATTTGTTTTCCACATGATTTAATCTTTTGTATTATTTACCAAGCCTTTATTTATAGCTATATTTAGCATTTTTACCAGTTAGTGATTCATTTTTCATCTGACATTGTTGTCTCAGCAAAACAAAACATTGCAATTAGTTTTTCTATTATAATAATGTTCACAATGTTTTGTCAATGTCATGCAATCATTTTTAAGGCTAAATAAAATAAACACTTTTTTCCAGGTGAATATTTCAGGAGGTGCTATTGCTCTTGGTCATCCGATTGGTGCGTCTGGATGCAGAATACTTGTGACATTACTACACAATCTTGAGAGAACTAAACAGCAAAAGGGTGTGGCTGCTTTATGCATCGGCGGTGGTATGGGTGTGGCCATGTGTGTTGAAAGATTGGACAGTTGAAATTAAGTAATGGAACTGAAGACAACCAGTCATGTACAGCAAAAACCGTTTGAGTGTTTAATGAAAACATTCCGATGGTCTTTTCAGACAATTTAAATTTTTCATTGTTTTGTGAAATGTCAAGCTTTTCAGGACCAGAGCCATCACAAGAGACTTTTCATTGGTTAACTAGTAAAACAATGTCTGATCTCCTTGTAAACGCTTGGCATTTAATTGTATTGAGTACTTAATAATTATTATACATTTAAACAAATCCAAACATTTACATTAAACATTCAAATGGTTTTTGCTGTAGTTTAGTGCATGTCCATCCAGGGAACAAATAGAGTAGGGAATGGGGGTGATCAACACTAAAAATGACTGGACAGAGTCTACACTGACGGTTGTTTTTAGGTTACTTCAGTCTTTAGAGTTGTTTTCAAAAATATACAATAAAGATAAGGGGTGGGTGCAGACTGTTGTACAAGTTAAAAAAATATGGTATGACAGAGAAACAGTGCAACAAATTTACCACAACATGGAAATGTATTTTTGAAAAAAATACTTGAAATGTATATTTAATTAAAAATGAACAATGGATGGTGATGAGGGAGTCTGGTTATTATGCGGCTGTGTATATTGTGGATCAATTTGGTAATAAAAATTAGTAGTAAAAAGTGTGTCCTATTTAATTGTGAACGTGTAAATTTGACCAATCATTTAAATCTGTACTTTTCATAAAGATATGATTGCTTCAGTCAATCAAATGTACATGTTGCAAATGAATAACATTTGGCTAAACTCTGTCAGTTATTTTAATTCAATAATGCAAATTTAGACAATCAAGTACAGATTTGGATTAAGTTAATGTTAAGTTCACTGATATTACACTGTCTGAGACAAATTTGTTGTATCAATCATGACCTATAGTTTATTTGTTTGTTTCTTTCTCTCTCTTTGTTTCTTTCTTTTCTTTTTTTTTTTTTTTCTTTTTCTTTTTTTTCTTTTTTTTTTTGTTCTGGATTGTCAATCAATTTCATAGGGCGGAGCTTGCACTAACACATCCTGTCATTGATTTTAAAATTTGAAATCAATTCCTCCCCAGAAATTGATTGACGTTCTCTCAGAATTTGGCATTTTCTAAATGTATTATAATTATTGTTATTTTCATGTATAAAACATTGTTTTTTTGTAAATGTTTGCAGTATGAGTAATTTTTCTGACCATCCTGACAGAAACATGAGGTTTTGTTTTCTATTTCAGTTTTGTTTTGAAAAAGTCCAGCTTTCTACTTTGGGTTGAAAAGAGCGTTTTGCCTTGTGCATTGAGAAATTTAAATTGTTTGGTTATGACTTTTAGTGTGATAAAACTGATGCATTGAGCTCTGTCTACTAGGACATTTGTCCTCTCCTAACGTATCCAGAAGTTTATTTCTGTAAGCCATAATTTCATTATAATGACCACTAAGATTAAGAATATCATTGTTCTTCTTTGCTTCTTTATGGAAGTCAGCCGTTTTCATCTCATACCATCTTGGGACTGGGCCCCTAATTCTTTCCAACTCATCGACACACTTTTGCTTCAACAATCTCTCCTCTTCAAGTCTAAGTCTTTCAACTTTAAGTCTATTTAACTCCTCTCGATACGGAGTTGCTAGCCCACTAAAAGTTCTTGAGGCAAGCATATCTTCCTCAGCATTTCGGAATAATGACATATCAAATTCTTTAATCGAAGTTGAGCGTATATCTTCATCAAAGACGCTTGTTATATTTCCCTGAGCTGTAGATTTCAGAACAGAAGCTTCTAGTGGATAACTTTGCCCTAATTTGTCAAGATTTATAGGTGGGCTTTTTGAGCGATGAATAGGATCGATGAACCAATCTGAATTTAAACTTCTCTTCAACAAATTACCATTACAATCTTGAAGTCTTACAAGCTCCTCATCTTCAGAATTAGATGAATCTAATGCAAGTGCTTCTGGGTCGTATTCCTGAGCAGTTGTTTCATAGTTTGACATGTGCATAGATTGAGATGATATGGGACGCAGAATTGGAGTTAATGAAGTTGGTCTTATTGTCATTGCCGAGTTGCTACGGTATCCAGTGTCTTTGAACCTATTGAGATTTAGTCACAATATTGAGTTTTTTCTACATCAATTAGACTAAATAATTTCATATTATAATACTATTAGCAAAAGTACCAAAACATCATATTGAATCCATAGTTTGCAAAGTACAAACAAATATCACCACTTATTACTGACACCACTTGTTTGTCTGTCAAAAATCTGCCTTCAGTGTTTGGAATCATGCAGCTCCTTGGCCCAATATTATGACATAACCACAGGCTCTACTTGACCCTCCAGTCCACTGCATTGAAGTCCAAAGGGTGTCCCTGGCCTTTGAACAATTTGAAACTTAATTTCTGAGATGATTCCCTGTGCAGACTGCAGATAAAGTCAGTTGACTTATATAATTTTTTAAACTTCTAATCCGGCCAAAACAATGCATAGGATGCTATTTTAAGAAAAGCTCAGCTTTGAATTAGTGAAATATAAATTAAAGATTTGTAATGTCATGAAATTAAATAAATTAGTGTTTGGTCTTTATATAAACACAAACACAAAACGGATCCAAGCAAAAATGTGTTCATTTTTTGCAAAAACCGTGACATGTTTGCTTATCATATATAAAGTAAAAAAATAATAATACTTTATCCAGCTTCTGCAAGCACATAGCAGTCGCAAATCATGGATTCTAACAACTTTTATTACAAACCTCATTGAAGTTCGTTGTCCTCGTAAAATAAAATCTTCATCGGGATTTCGTTTGCTGGTTCCTTTCGAAGGTAATGGCCTCAAATTGAACGGTGAACTACCATCAAAAGGAGTTTTTCTGCTCATACTACTTGTATACATATTGAAAATATATGTTATGGAGTTATTTGAGCAATAAATTAAAGAATTATAGAGAGAAAAAGAAAGATATTGAGCTAAAAATTTCGTTTGTCAGTTGACTGCAGTGATGGCCTAGCAACCTCGATCGTATGTAAACAGTTAGAACCCAGTCTTCTCGCGGCCGTGACGATCGAATGAAAAAAGACATATGTATGAATGAAAATAAATAAGGTGAAAAATAAATGAATAAAAGAACAACCCATAAGACCATATTCATAACGTATGGCAAAGAGAAGGGGAGGTGAAATTAAGGAATCGGGAAAAATTAGATGAAAATTATGTAAGGAATCTGAGGAATGCATAATTTTTAGCTGGCTTTGTCTGAGGAAATGGCCGGAATTGAATTGTCGCATTCCAAATTACAAAATCAGTCAGAGGAACAAAAAAAAATAATCATATATCAAATCTTTGAATACCATGCAAGCTGCTTTACTGAAATATAGTACAATTTTTATGCAAATTCTAGAGTGCACGCACTAAAAGTGTGTAACAGTTGCCACCATTTAGTAGTAAATAGCACACAAATAAACCACAAATAGACTACAGATAGACTGCAAATAGCACACATTACAAAAGTAGAAAAGCATAACCCGTTTATATGTTGTATAATTGTAGTGTTTGCACTCTATCATTTTCCAATGTTTATAATTATAATCTGAATTATTTTTTTTTTCTTAAAAATATGACAAAATATATAGTATTTCAGAGATTTTCTGTTTGTGATCTAAAATGACATCTTCCTAGCTATGCATGCTGACACCACCCCAATCGTTTTCCGTCGGTTCGTTGTTTTTGCATATTTTTTCCCTTTCTTTAGACACGTCTACAAAAGTCCTACAAACCCCTTATTGTGGACTTCCTTTTTGTTTTTGTTTTGAAACTGCTCTTGAAAATTATAGGCTCAGATCACGTAATAAAAATACAGAGATTATTGGAGAACAGACTTTAATGTGATCCTAAATGTCTTAATACAGAACTTAAAACCCGGTTTCATTAAATATGATCGCTACGATCGTTACGATCGCGGAATAATTGAAATAATTTTCGTATTTTTCCTAATTTTAATACCAACAATTATCATAAAAAAATGTCAGTTGAATTTACCGGTTTTTGCTTGGGGTATTTTTTTTCTGTTTTAATTATGTATCTTATAGTTAAGTCATTAAATGTAACAGATTAGCTTAATGCACAATACTAAGTCATTAAAATTCATTAAACCACTTATTGAGACATTTTTAAACCCCTTATTGGACCAAACTTGGACTGGGATTTGTTTCCCCGTGCAACACTCTCTATATGACTACTACGAGAAACTCATAAGCTATGGACTTGAAAGATGTAGTGAGAGTTCGCGAGAGTTTACTTTGGTTCCAAGCTCGAGGGAATATTTGATTTTTTCGTTGAAAAGCCTTTATCAATTAAAATCGGATTTCTAATGGTGCTTCAAAAACTTTACCAGGTAAGCAAACGGCACACTTTAAGCATGTAGTGAAAAAATATCCTCTAAAAACCCGTGAAAATTCCCAATATGTTTGAGTTGAACATTCACTGCTAGATAGCTTTTGATGTTTAGAAATCCAATCATTAATAAATGTATAATTAAAGTTTATTTTTGGTGTATTTAATAGTATTCTTTTTTTAATATCTCAAAACGTTCGGGCAGGCAGAAAAGACATACGACTTTGTGCATAAACAACACACAGCCTGTTCCAAAATACACTTAACTTCACCTTTAAAAATGCGATTTTTTCATGGGCTCCCAATAAAAAGAGTTGATCAGAACGAGCTGTGTTCATGCAGGGGAAATATTGTCGTAACTTGTCTTGGTTAAGATTTTCACAAAATTAGTTTATGACTTTGCTTTTTGCTTAAACATGCTCGAAGTCATTTTCATCAAATACATCACGGATCGTGTCTGTAAACCGAAACATGTCTCAAATCGATCAAATTGAATCGAATTGGAGATAGAACTTCAAATACGTCCACCTGAACTCTTGCAATAAACTATACAATTTACTTACATGTCAACAAACTTTGAAATACTGCCATTTTAGTACAAATAAAGTTTGTTTTTTCGCCAATTGTGACATGCAGTGAAACCTGACGGTTACATTTTTAGAGAAGCAAGGTTGCGAAAGAGATATGCTTGTCAAACATGTCCCAGCAGGATATATATATTTTTTTTATACTATCATTTTATTTTTAGTTTTGATTTTCATGAAAAACAACTTAGAAAGTTTTCGACACGGTACGGAACTATAGGAAATGATATAAATAACTAAGGACGGAGGAGGAATCTAAGCTAATTCTTCAGAAATACAGAAAAAAACTTTCCATACTCATAATGATTTACAATAAAAGGTCTTTTTGGATGGAAAGTTGGGGTTCAGTATCGTATTGGATATTTTGTGAGAAAAACTGAATGACGTACTCTTTTTAATATCCAGCAATATATATTCCAAAGAGAAAGGTATCATCAATAATTAAGGCTCTTCCTAATTACATGTAATGAGTTCTATTCACGGTGAAAAAAGCTATCGATCACAAGTTGCAGTGAAGCATAAATAACATTAAAATTATAAAATAAAAATGACATCTGCAGGCCCGTATTGGTTTGAAAGATGTGTTTAGTACATCCCTATTTTCATTCAAGATCAAGGTTTTTTTTCGAGTGTAGACTGTGTACAGTCGAAACATTTTCTCGACTTTTCGTTTGGAAGATCAGGAATATGAAATGTTCCGATTTTCTCGCAGATTAAGTGTTTTTGAGACATAAATGGGTTCAAATTGGTACGGAAAGAAATTCAAAACTCCATCATTTGATGTTAACGTTCGCTGTACGTGCAAAACTGCGGAGTTGCCTAAAGACATCTATTTCTAATTTAGAAGTGAACTTGGAAGAAAGGAACTGAAAAATAGCAAAACTAGTTTAATTAAATTAGGCGGAAATATGTTTATTTTATAATTGTTATTGCATTGCTTCTAGCAGCGTCATATTGTAAATAAATACAATTAGCTATAGGAAAGGAGCGATATTCGAGTTGCAGGGTTTTGTCAGGCTATAAGTTCAGATGTACTCTGGAGGGGTTCCACAACTTTAAGTGACAAACACAGGAAAAATTCAGCGCATCACAAATTTGTTATCCACTAGTTTGTTATTACATTACTTATTTCCCAAATAAATACAATTATATCGGCATTATCACCCAATTATCTCCAATGTACTAAATTTTAAAAACGGACACACTAGATAATAATTATATAATCCCCAGATTTATTTTCAAGAAATGATGGTTTTTAATTGGTTCTTATTGAACTGCTCGACCTGACCTATAACATAACAAATATGCTGATTTTTTCCTGTAGGGCTCTAGGTCCCCGCCCTCCTCCCTCACTCAAAACACCTACACACACGGCTCCGACCTGCTTATTAGTAACAGTCTCCAAAAACGGGCCCCCACAGCCGAGCGAAGCTTCTCTATATCGGACCCGCAATAAACCGGAATTCGGATTTTAAGAATAAAAATTTTGGTTTAGAATTAAATATTTTTCTGTATCGATATCTTATAAAACAAGCGTCTGTAAATCATATTGGAACTTCATCCAAATAGGATCGAATATCGCGATCAGTCCTTGTACTGCACGGAATAAAGGGGCTCTTTATTTCATCCCAAAGTACTTGTTATGAATTTGGCGCGCTTTTATTCAGAGACGATGTGACGACGTGCAGCCAGACGCGCACTCCTGCACGAAAATCGATCCAATCTGACCCCAACGACTTGACGACAATTAGGACCATACAGTCAGGCATGCAATAATGAGCAAAATATTATTTTTCATTATGGTGCTTTTAAGCAATATGACGCCTTTTCGCGTCGCCTAACGACGTCATTAGTATATATTAAGGCAACCGAGGGGTCATCAAAATAGCATAATCAGTCGGAGTGAGCGCACTGGTAAAGGCACTTTTCTGATAGTACAATTTCAAGGTCACTGGGATTCACTTTTAAAACAGTTTAAACTTCCACGGAGCACAATAACAAGTCTTCAAAGCTACATGTTAGACACTAGCCATCATTTCTACATTCAAATTGGAATTCAACGCAACACGTAAACGCAAGCTACTGATTCGTTGGTGTTATTCCCAACTGAAGTAGAATTCAGGGAAGCAAGCAAAGAAGTACACTACCAACAAATTAATACTTACGTCAAAAGCCGTTTTAATATTGAAAGCACGGTCGACAAGAACAACTCATGCCAGGTTCATCAAGTTGCTAAGCACGAACTCAAGGATTATCAGCTAGTACATCTTTATGAAAATTGTACATATTTTCCTCAGCACAAGTTACATTATTGCTCTGGAAATAATTTAAAACAGCATTTTGATATTGATTTGTTTAGTAAATTGACGGCCTGACAAGTTGAAGACAGTGTTAAAAAACAAGGTACTTTTATATCGCCAAAACAAAAAAGAATCTTCACGGCCTCTTAACAACTTACTTCAAACAAAGGGAGGATTCAAAATTCAACTTTACTTCCAAAAGATAGTCATTTGGAGCCACAGATTTCGGTTAAATATGGGTTGTGAAAGTTCTAGTGTGCAAGTTTCTCCAAGCGAATGTCCATTTCTAGATATGATAAAACTTACAAAATCAGTAGAGTTGAATTATGAGCAAAAATATCTGGTCAGAGAAACATGGAAATTTTTGGAAGTTTCTAAGCGAGAAATAGGCATTTCTGTTTATAAAAGGTAAGGAAAAATAATAAGATGCAGTATAATGGAAAAAAAAATACTGATTAATAAGTTTGAACACTGAATTATCAATAAGACATTTTTTCATGCTTGAAACATTCATGGATTCAAGTCATTTTTTAATAAACTTGAATTTCTTCTAAAAAAAAGTAATTTATGACATTATAATATTCAGTATTAATTTGAATAACAACCAGCATTTTGCTTAATTGATTTGCGAAGCTTCTAAAAAATAGAGCAAATATTTTTCATAGGTCTTATACAAAAATCATTGAGCTTAGTTTAATTTGGGGATAATATATATAAATGTCATTTCATATGTATGAAAATGTGATGTCAAATGTTTGAAAGATTATTATTTGGATTTGACGGGATGAGAAAAGGAAGAGATGAGATTTGATGTCAAACAGTGTTGTTTTCGGAAGTGACTCCAAATTGAATATTTTGTCAAAATAATCTTGAAATATTATCACGAAAATCACACAAACAAAAGGCAGAATATCGAATAAAATGTACATGCAAGGGAAGTCAGTAAAAAACGATAAATACTGTTTTAGTTTTTTTGCAACAAAAATTTGAAAACACTCAAATTTGAGAAGTTTCTGTTCTTTTGTGTGGCACTTTAGAATACAACCTTCATTTTTTGACAATTTAATTTTCAGAATTTTTAATATGTAATAAAAAAGAAAAGACGAGAATTGATATATATGTGTCTTCCAAAAATAACGCGCATTTTTTAGTACACTAGAAGCGGTTTTTAGTCTATGGACATTGGGAAATTAAAATAAACTGGCAAAAATACAAGCAATGATTATATTTAAGCAAACAAAAACAACGGAAGTAGTCTGAAAAAGAATGAACTCTTAAAACATGCAATGTAATAGAAAGTGTTGAAAATTTGAAAAATAGTGCATCAATTTAATGATATGAACAAAAGAAGTATTTGTCTAGAAAGCCAGTGCTGACTGAAAAAAAAGGAAAAAATATACATAATTTCAAATCATACAACGAAGTAAATTTTTAACTTTTACGTATTTAATTTCTGTTACTCAGACTATATTTAATCTCGTTGATAAAATGATTTACTTATATTTTCCCTAAATTTAAAAGATGTCATCAAAGATAGTCATCATAAATGCACACAACTAAATGAAAACTTCACTTTTGAATGACTGAAAGTGCACGAAATTTTTTTTTGCGAAGACAAACAAATGAATACAGCGTTCCCGATTGATTATTTTTTTTGTATGTTGACAAGGCTTGGTGTAATACAGAAAAAGAATTGTTGATTTCAACCGCAGCAATTACATGATTGATATTCGCTCAATTCCGTGTAAAATCAATGATTAAACGAGTTTCAGAAGTGTTAAATAGTAAATTAGATAATGAATTATAAGTAAGGGCCTCTAAAATCGTCTAATTGATATATTTTGCATTAATTCTTATACTTTTAGTAATGGCAAACAAGACAAAAACCTTCAGACTAACGAAAATGAATAAATGAGTGAATGTCAATTATCATAAATGTATGTTGTCGACCTGGAATAAATTAATAAATACTTTTCATTAATGAATGTTGGATGAATGGACGGGAATGATGAATGAGCGAGTGAATGAATGGTTTTAAGATTTATTTGTTGAGTCAAGATCGTTCATTTATATCATATTAAAATCTTTTTTTTTTAAAGAATTAAAACGATAAATACCCCCTCACAAAGTGAGCAATGAGCTTTTTCAGAACTTTTCGAAAACCCGTGTGCCGGATCGATAAAAATTGTCAAGTTTCACGTCTCGCTTTCAAACATCATCAGAAAACTGTTGCGCTACACTCGCTAGACGTGAAAAAATGTCAAATTTCATCTGCACACGCTGATATTTTTGTTCGCGAGCCAGTGATGAAAAATGTCTTGCAAAGCAAATTGCTCACTGTGTGCGGCGACCTTAAAGTATTAAACGACTAAAAGAAAAATATAAAAAATCTACTTTTGAGTGGTCCGACATTGTCATTTAGCAAATGTCAAGATAAACAAGAAGATTGGGCTTTTCGCGTTTAACCCATTGATACGAACGAGTATGTGAGATTAAAAGTAAGTTGCCATGGCGACGAATGTTTCATGTTCTGTATGGTATTATTCAAGGTCAGGTCGAATGAAAAATTCAGAAATTCAATAAAACGTGATACGTTATGCGTTAATTAAGAGTATCATTTACTATTTTAAAATTGATTCAAATATTTCATTTTGTTATTTTTCCATTCTAATTCAAATTCATTGTTGTCCCAATATGATTCTTAACTTATTTCACATTTTTGTGCATTTTTTTCTTTGCACCGATGTTTTATTGTGTATCAGTCTTCTTTTTATTTGTTTTGATTTAGTTTATCACATTGTTCTGCTATGGCTTCCCATTTTTTTTTATCTTATTAGATTAGAAGATTGATATTTACTGATTTTGCTATTTTTAATAGCGACAACAGTTTCCGGTAGCATTTTCTAATGAATACATATACAGATATTCTTAAAAAGGTTCGGTCCAGTTGAAATACTGACTTAGCGAGTAACACATTTGCATATATCAAGTTTTCAGTTTTCTTGCTTTAAATACAAAGTTGAACATATTACATAATTAGATAGTTTATACTAATTATGTGATGAAGTAATTTTATACATTTGCATATCTTGAGTGTTTTGCAGCCAGAGGAAATCTAGAGAATATACTGGAAAACAGTTTTTTTTCACCGAATTTTCTCGCAAAGTAGCTATAGGATTATTTCAATATTCAGGATCTTCATTATTCAATCTACTTCCTTAAGCTTGCCAGTTCCGGATTGCTGAAATCACTGATGCGAGGATCGTTCACGATTGCTGTCAAATGTTTCCATGGCATATGTTTCGATCGCTGACATCATTTTCAGCGATGCAGCGATCGTGAGCGATTATATGGAAACGAGGCTTAACTGTACATTATTTTGCAGATATATATATCGCGAATTTAAAATATATCTTTATTTATTAAATAATATAATCGCATTATCGAATTTTCATAAATTTGTTTCGGATTCGTGCGGATTAATATGCACAGAAGACCCTAACCGGATACCAAGACTGTTCTTATATGCAATCTGCAGTAATGTAGCTAGCAAATACGTTTTTCCCGTTTACTAAGCTAAGTACACATCATACTAAGGCGAGTGTTGATTTAAAGAAGCCAAGTAATTTTTTTTGAGCTAAAGACATGTTTATGATAAGCTGAAATAGTCTTATGCTTTTGCATTGGCCATCATTAGCGATGGAAATAACATTGGCAGTTCAAAATTGACAACTCATCATGTTTTATAAATAAAACATTTATCTCAGTTGTTAGTGAAGATATTTATCAGTTCATGCTTTACAATTAAGTCTCTTAATGTTCATAATTTAATTGTGTTCTTGTAATCTTCTGGTTTTAATGTTAATGGTTTGAGGGCTTTATAGACTTCCTTCCTAGATATTGGGCTCTATTTGATCATCGTTTAGAAAATAGCCTTTTAAAGCGTATTGACCTTTGATGCACTTTTCAAATAATTTTAAGGCGATCACACTATAACAAATTAAACGTTAAGTGGAATTTTGTATTTTTGTTTCTCTCTCTTTGTCTCATAGTAACTCGTTTTTCATTTACTCATTATCTATCTAATTATATACAAGTTAAGTTATTGTTTATTCACTTGCCACACGTAGTTGTTCATTCATTACGAACCATTAGATATTTGAGAGGGGGAGGGGGGATTTTTTTGTGCAGTTAATTTTATAATTTTAAACTCGTAAGACACAATTTCTTAGACATCGATGTACAAATAGGAGGTACATTGAGTATTTAATAAGATCCCGAGTTTTGAAAAAAAAGTTCTAAAGTAACTTTCCAAGAAAAAACTGACCAACAGTTTTTCAGTGGTTTCCAGTAATTATCCATAATATGCATAAATTAACGCTAGATTTCGCTAGATTTACATTAGTTTAGTTATGCACCTGTGTATAAAAATATCGTTAAAGATGACATGGGTATAACGGAAAGTAATTGTATTTTATTTCTCTGTCGTTTAGGAATTCATAGAAACCTAGGTACTGACAACTCCCCCTATGTAAACATAGCATAAATCTAAGCTTATAAATTAATTTTCTTTTCTTTTCTTTTCTAACAATGTAATTTTCAGATTTCTGAATATGCATCCAGAACTCAAGAAGCACTTCAATGAATTTCGTTCGATCGATCCCAGTGAAATCACCGGGAAGCACGGTCATCCCAAACGATTAATGATGGCGATTGACAACGCAGTCACAGCTATGGGCGATTCTGAGAGCTATTCGGCTTATTTAATTGAACTAGGAAGAAGACACACTAGCCTTCACTTCAAAATAACCAAAAAACATGTAAGTATTTATCACATGATCCGATTTATTTAGCAACCATTTTTTTTTTAATATATTAAGTTTGTTATATCGTCATCGTAATCATCTCCAACGTAAACTTTAAAGTTTCTTTCAGGAAATTAACTAAAAGTCGCTAACTAATCCATATTTCTAAATTTTTACTAGCATACGTTCTAGACTTTTACATCGACCACCCTACACGAGAGTCGAGTTTTATTTTGTTAAGTGGCAGCAGCGTCTGTCAAAACTGTTTTGCTTAATGTTAAAGTATATTTCAACTACAATTTTGAATTAGGTGTAAAGTCGTAAAAATATAATTCATATTAACTAGCATCTGCTTGTTTTGTATTTTCATTTTTTATTTTATGTGGGACGAAAACACTAAGTGCTTGGGAATGACTATTTTTGGTGTTTTCTTACACCCGATATCACTTCAGGTACTTGTTGTATTTCACGCACAACCACTTCAGCTCTATCAAATAACAAATGTTGAAGTTTGAGTGTTGTCAGAGTGTTGTAGACGTACTGACAATCAATCTAGGAAGTGGATATAAATATGTGATACTAAATAAAACAGAGAAACATAAGAATAGCCTCTGTCAAAAACACACACAAAACAAAGGCTTTTAGAAAGAAATGGAGGCAGGCCATAATGAAGAGAGGTGGATTTGAATTTGTTTTTCTCTCTTCTTTTGACCTGCACGTGATAGCAAAAAAGTTGTTTTTGTATAAAATTGTATTTCAAATGTATTCAGTCAAAAACTCTTGACTAAAAACGTAAATCTAAAAATGGCTAGAGTGCTTTGGTAAAAACACTCAAACGTATTTGAATGTGAACTCATCATCTAAGCTAAACACTAAGGATAGGTTTCAATGATAAGTTGCAGTTTAAGAGAGCTATAAGAGACGGAATGGCGGGTACTTATACAGCTTATAAACCTCATACATGCACTACTTTAAGCTCCAGTCTAACAATGAAATATTCAGTGACTGAACACGTCGTGTTCGGTCCCTGAACCCCCGGGGGAGAGGGACTCCGGGGATTAACGATCGGGGATGCTCGTCGGAATTTTTCAAAAATACCACTAAAAGATACCAATTGTTTTTCAAAAGGACGTGGCTTCACAAGTTTTTCATCCCTAAAAGATACCAAAATCATGAGTTTCATTGGCTTTTAACCCCTAAAAGATACCAAAAAGGTAAGAATTTGGCAAATTTCATATTTTTAAAACCTAAAAGATACCAAATCGTCGATTTTTACCCCTAAAAGATACGATGAGCATCCCTGTTCGTTTATCCTCGGAGTCCCCATCCCCCCTGGGCCCTGAACATTAACCATTTGACCGTCGCTTAAGTTTTGTGTCGCCTTTACGGTTTAGCTATTACGATCATGCAAATTAATGATTTAAATTAGTTGCTTGTTCTCGGAATAGAAGTACTAGAAGTAAGCCCAAAACCTGATTTCTTCTCTCACGTTAGCTATGCTTTTTGGTTGCATGATTGGTTGTTTTGTAATTTCACTTGTGAATGGTTACAAATGATGCTAACTCGGGCCACAAATAAACAATATGCCCGCACAGTTTACAACTATTTATCTATTCACCGACCGACTGACCGACTGATTGACTGATTGATTGGTTGATTTGCAGTTTGATGATCTTGGTAAATGTTTTATATCTGTAATTATGGAAGTACTTGCTCCTGCCTCGTTTTGGAACACTGAAGTAGAGAAGTCCTGGTACGCATTATTCAACAGCATAAGCACGATGATGCTGAAGGGATTAGAGATGCCAAGCTGATGCCAAGTTGACTTTTTATCGGGTCAATTTCACTTAAATACCGGACACATAAGGAGCTTGGCCGAGGAAAAAATTGATCAACATGGTCAAATGCTTCAGGTTGCTGAAGTAAACTCAAGCTTCTTATATTGAAATGAAATCAAGTCGTGCCAATTTATAATAAATATCATGGGATCGGATGCCGAGAATGATGAGAACCCCAGCAACGCAGGATCGCTGAAGTCGCTAGAAAATTAAACACGCTGAAGTGATAAAAGTAATCACTTGAAGCACACCTGGATTATCTAAAAAAAAGATGTTTAGTATGTCATGAATACAAAGACAAAAATAAGATGTTGTGAACAAATTCGTCTCTTATTTATGGTCTTCCTGTGTGATCCCAGTGACTGTAAATGCAGTCTAAACAAGGAAGGCACTTGAAAACCGATTTTTATTAGCTTTGATTTCTGAAGCCCAGTACAGTCTTCATGTTGCGTCGATACATTGATGCACGCAGGATACTTTAGTGTTGTGTAAATGTATCTAGCATTGTATACAAAATGTAAATTAATTGCAAATCTATTAGTAAAATACTAGGAAAACTATGGAATACATTATATGAACTGACCACTTTGAAAGAGCAAATGATCAGGTAGCCCTAAAGATGACTTGGCTTATGTCTTTAGGTCGTTGACCAAGAGAACACTGGGACAGTATATATCAATTTGGAGATTCTAATTTGAAATGAAAACCTTTTGCTAAAAAAGAAATGCAAACCACAATCTATTGAAAATGTCCGTTTTTCAATCTGGGGTATGTTACAATCAAACTTTTAGGCCTGGAATAAAGTCAAGGCTTTGAGGACCTAGCGGCAGACAACCACACAAGTTAGGGTCGTACTTCCCTACTCTCCTCCGGGAAGGTGCGCAACAGCCTGACGACAATTGACCAATCATATAATGATATTGTTGCAAGAATATTGTTCCAATCGCCAATCTAAAAATGTTAACATGTTTATTTATTCCTTTGAATGCTGAAAATGGTCAAAGATTTAATTTTGTACAAAGAGCAGCAAAACAATGTTTTATTACAGTAAGATCTAGAAATCAGAACTCTTTGATTTTTTCCGTAAAGTAATGTTAGTTCGATAGATTATTGGTGATTCCTCCTTTTTCAAGAGTAAATTCTGAAACCCACAACCTGTCGTGTCACAGAACACTCCAATTCCAAGAAGTTATCTAAAGCCTGGTTTCCATATGATCGCTTAGATTGCTACAATCGCTAAAAAAATTAAAAAATTGCAGTGTTTCGTATTTTTTATTAAGTTATGTGTTTAGTTGCGCTCGATTACTACGACCACTCAACTGGATCGCTGAGTTAGAATTTGTGCGATTCCAGCAAATTGATATCAATTTTTGGGGCGATCGTAACAATCCCATACATCGATCGTTAGCGATCATATGAAAACCGCCAGGGCATCGCACGCAACACCAATAAAATCACAAGCAGAATGTAATTTGCTATATTTAAACACGCTCTTTATATCTGACAGCATCAGGGACTAGAAGTCTAAGAGCATGGCATATGGACAAGGAGGTTTCGCCTTAATATTAGACATGATAATTAAAGATGGCCTACAACAACAAAAAAGTGCTTTCAAATGATTGGAGGATAGTGCAGTTAGAACATTTTTGGTCTATGTGCATGCTATCATAAAGTCCCAAAAGAGCTCGCGATAACATTCCAAGTAGCCATTTATAGGACTCACTTACACCATGACAGAGGACATAATCAGGCTTAGTGAAGGAATGTAGAGTCAACCTAGATAAAATTGAAGCACACTTGAATAAAAGCGGATTGAATAAGTTACAGATAATTGCAAACTATTTGTTCTTTGATCTGGGATATTGTATTACTTTTTTCGCAGTGTTTACATCACTGAAAAAACGATGTGTGTATTTCTAGTGTTCGGTAAAGTGTACAAAATTGCGTTGTTAAGATTTTAGATCTAAGAAAAAAATTTTTCAGGTTATTTAAAAAAAGCGTTGCGGTGATTATGCACTGACGATTTTTTTTTTCGTTGCAATGTTCCGTTGTTGACCATGGTTTTTAATGTCTCCATCTCTCAGGGTAGGATTTCTCGTAGGTTGTTTCATTTTGGCGTGCTCTAGAAATAGCCTTAAATATGTTAAAAGGTGATATAATGTTTCTACGCCAACTACCAGTCATTTTTTCTTTTTCCTCATGATATTTTGTAGATTTCTACTTTGCTAAAAATAAAACAAATTTCCCAGTCATGCAAACTGGAATTTGTCAAAACTATACTTTGTCGCAATCCGCACGTTCTTAACATTATCGATCAATAAATGTCTGTGAGAAAACAATCACTTATAGCCATTGTCGGAAAGATAGATATCATGTCTCAAGAGCATATACTTATTGAAAGACTGCTCTCACAACAATTTATGCAGCTAAGACATTTGTCTGTCTGAAGGCGCACATTGTTTTTTAAGGCCACTGATTTTGTCGAAGATTAGGTGTGTTTGTATGTTTGTTCGGGGAGGGAAGCGATACTCTTGCTTCCTTGAAGTGTTTCGTGTAAGGACATATATTCAATATAGACCTATTAGGGACCGTTCATTATTTATGGCAAGGGGGGGGGGGGGCTGGGTGATTAAATGGGGGGTCTTGAATTCTTTCCAAGTCTGAAAAGGGGGGTATTGAAATAATTTTTTGGCTATCAGGGGGGGTCTAGAAATTTCATAAGGTAAATATGAGGGGGATCCTGAAATGTATTTTGTTCTTGCCAGGGGGGTCTTCAAAAACAATGGGTTCCTTGGTAATTAATCACCCCCCCCTGCCATAAATAATGAACGGTCCCTTATCTGAAAAAGGTTTAAACAAGGATGTGATCAATGGTTTCTGGGAATCAATAAGCCAGTTTCACGTTTTTCTTTACGCTGTATTAGCCTCGATAGCAAGATATATTCTTTTGTATTGAGAAAATCCCGCGAAAATGTTTGCATCGTCCACAAACAATAGAAATACTGGAGGCTTTGTCTTGACTCTTGTTATTTTTCCTACTGCAATCGAGGCTAATACAGTGTAAAGGAGAACACAAAACTCAAGAATTCCGCGACCTCTTGCATCAATGCACTGCAGTGCCTTATATAAACCAACTGTTATTCATTGATTTTGCACATCACCCCCCCCCCCCCCCCCCCCCCCCCTCCTTCATCTTAGGCCACATTGATCCTTGAAAAGGAATGCAGTGTCAACATTTCTGAAGAGTACGTACTTGGAACAGGGATTCTAGTGTTTGTTTTTCCAAGAGTAATATTTAAAACTAGATTAACCAGGAATTCCGTGCAGCTATTAGAAAGTTATAAGTGTTGTCTATTGTTTAACTGATAGCAAATTTCTTTATTACTTAGTCTAGTATGTTTACTCTACTGGTGTAGACTTTGAACTGAAGTAATAAGAGCAAACGCAGGAAAACCTTCAAATCTGAAAACAAACAGTAAATGATAACAAATAGTAAAACAGTCCCTATATATATAGTAATTACTTGTCCAAAACATTGCTATTTCCTTTGTTTGGGTATTGTTTCCTGGTTGAGTGCTAGTGACAAATAGTTACTAAAAGCAACTATAAATAATATCAACCAATACATTTTGAGTGTATTCTCATGAACTGCAATGAATGACGTACTAGAAAATTGCTAATGAGAATCCAAAAAAGGATATATCAGGAAAATAGTTAGGAAATTCCCATTGGTCCCCCTCCTTAAAAATTCCTAGATCCGCCACTGTAAGTAACAACTATTTGTTTGTATTTAGTTTGTTCTTATTTCATGGTTTTCCTGCGTTTGCTCTAAATGCGTTCTGTTATCAATCAATCCTTAAATTATTTAGTTAGTTACAACAGCAACAACAACACTAACAAAATAGCAATCTGAATTTACTCAAAATAGTTTTGTATAGCTTGTCTTTCAATATTTGTAACATTTTCTAAAATAGTTTGTTACTACTCGGGTCGCTTTAATAGAATCTGAGGACTAAAGCAGCATACTTTTTTCTCCGGTCAGTAGCCCCAAGTCTTAATTATGACAATAATTTAGCTAGCAGATTCGAAACAGATGGCAGCATAAAGAGCTGTAATTACAGGTGTTTGGTTCCATCCAAGACATTCATATTTAAATATAATTAAGATTCACATACAATAATTCTGAAGAAAAAAATACTAAGAGGAAAAGAAGAGAGAAACATACTAAATAATGCAAAAAAAGCTTACAATTCGTTTTACACGAAAGAAAATATCATTACAATATCAGTATCAATGCAATATTCAGTAATTTTATTTATTTTTTTATTTTATTTATTTTATTATTTTTATTTATTATTATTATTTTTAATTTTGCATGATTTTAGTGTTTGTACGTATTCCACTGTCTAAATCAGTAGCACATATTTATCATATTCACTAATGATGCACACAAATGATGTTTTAGAGAAATACTTCCCTGCTTAGCAGGGTCTCTCAGGCTTAGGAATCACCAACGTGAAAGACAGAATTCGTGCTCAATTGCATACGATTTACACTGAAATGCCTAGGCTAATTATACTTACTCTAATGTGTATTTAAATCAAACTCGAAGCATTAATGTGCACAGTTGTTAATCAATATACAATATTTACATCCGATCTGTATGAGGTTTATTACAACACCTCGCTTTCAGCTCGTTGTACGTTTTCAATTCTTATACAGATCTCCCGCTCGTATTTTATATATAATTACTTACATGCTTATTTGATGTCACTTTCCTCTAAGCAATTGATATCAAACCATTTCAGATTTTAAAATCATTTTGACACTGTTATGACGCCACGAAACATCCTCTCAATGAAGTTTTGGATTTTATTTGTTAATGGGTTTTTCGAAAATAGCACCTACTTCCGCAAACGTGAAGCTATATGTATGTATACATATAGCTTCAAACCACCGTGGGATATTTATTCATTCATTCATTCATTCATTCATTTATGTTTATTTATTTATTTATTTATTTATTTATTTATTTATTTATTTATTTATTTATTTATTTATTTATTTATTTATTTATTTATTTATTTATTTATTTATTTATTTATTCGTTTATTTATTTATTTATTTATTTATTTATTTATTTATTTATTTATTTATTTATTTATTTATTTATTTATTTATTTATTTATTTATTTATTTATTTATTTATTTATTTATTTATTTATTTATTTATTTATTTATTTATTTATTTATTTATTTCTAATTGCACGTCCAAAGCCTCCAATGACGGATTTTCATTGACTGATTTTCGTGGTCGTCCACGCTTTCGCCGTGGTCCAATTTCAGAATCCTCGGTTATTTCAGTGTCATCTTGGCTAACTATACTCATAATTTTGCTCTTGTAGACTTATAAAACTATTAAAAAATAATTTGAGATATCTTGTAATGTTTTATAGCAAAATAACAGATGGCTCGCGGGAGCTAATTTCAGACATCCCTACTCCTTGCTTACACATAATTTATTCATTTATTTATTTATTTATTTATTTATTTATTTATTTATTTATTTATTTATTTATTTATTTATTTATTTATTTATTTATTTATTTATTTATTTATTTATTTATTTATTTATTTATTTATTTATTTATTTATTTATTTATTTATTTATTTATTTATTTATTTATTTATTTATTTATTTATTTATTTATTTATTTATTTATTTATTTATTTATTTATTTATTTATTTATTTATTTATTTATTTATTTATTTATTTATTTATTTATTTATTTATTTATTTATTTATTTATTTATTGCCCAAAAGGCTGGGGGGGGGGGAGTTGACTCATCTCATGCATTTTCTCTTATCTAAATGAAAACAGCTCTCCTCCTAGGACGTGCTCGAAGCCACGGAAGACCACGGAAACGGACACACGATATTTTTGACCAAAAAGATCGATGTCAAAATATTTAACACTAACTTATCGATCATCTGACCAAAAACAAATCAACGATATCGAGATATAGCTTGGCCATATTAAATCGATCATTCTCAAGCGGCAAACGCGTTTGAAAACATACCAGTATATAAAAAGCTAACGAGAAGAGGAACACTCATATATACTGGCGAGCAAAGAAATTATGATCTTGAGGACATCTGTCGCCGCTACAAAGCTTTTACATAGGCAAGAAACTACTTCACGTACTGTCCATTAGCTATTGAGCAAGGCCGGCGTTCTTATCTTCAATGGAAATTTTTCATCAAAGGAAAACGAAGTTCTCGAAAAGCGTTATTTCTGGTCGTGAGCAACTAAATTAAAGGGAAAATCAAGCTGAGAAAATACCATTTTGGAAAAAGGAATCCTAGTGTTATTGCTGGTATTGAAAAAAAACGTTTGCACGCGAAAGTTAAAGAGCAAATCTTAGCGACAAAAGCCAGCATCGGAGCTAAAAGACGCGTATTCATTTCAATGCAATACAAATCAAACCTAAAAGAGTAAAAGAAAGATTTTTTATACGCAAACAAGAAGAATTTCTAACGAGAAACATCAACTGAGACGAGGAGATCCGCATTTCAACACGAAGCATTTAAAATTTTAAGGGGAAAATATCAATTCAATATCTACCACTGAGCGAAAAAAATAATTTTACAGTTTATCGTTAGAGCCTATCATGGGTTGCGGACATAGTTCAGTTGAAATCCTTTCAAGTGATTGGTACTTTATTGACATGGATAAAATATCTGTTGAACTGACAAGTCAACAAAAATACCTTATTAGAGAGACGTGGCAGTTTCTTGAGGTTTCAAAGCGAGATATAGGAATTGCTGTTTATAAAAGGTAAATCGGTTTATTTTATTTAAATCAGTAATTAAGACAGTCAGACAGAAAATATGACAGTCAGTCAGTCAGTCAGTCAGTCAGACAGACAGACAGACAGACAGACAGACAGACAGACAGACAGACAGACAGACATTTTGAAATGATTTTATTTTTTACTGTACAAATATTCATTACCGTATTTCTCTATGCTTTAGATTCCTAAACATGCATCCAGAGCTCAAACAGTACTTCTCAGAATTCAAAATGATCGATATTAATGAAATCGATGGCCGTCACGGTCATCCTAAACGTTTATTAATGGCTATTGGACATGCGGTGTCATCCATGGGTGATTCAGAAAGTTACTTCTCATACCTGGTAGAGCTGGGCCGTCGTCATAGTGAATTGAACTTTACGGTAACGCAAACACATGTGAGTCATCAACTAATATTCCTGCTAGCTAGTGGAGTCTCTCACGTTTTAAGGTGCTGAAATTACAAACGTAAGAGAATCTGCTAGCAGGCGGAAAGCAACTAATATAAGTTATAAGATATCTTTTACCGAATAGGTCGTCTGCATTGTGGCGTCATATACTACAACTACCAAGAATGCTTGTGTTTACTTTCTTGTGCAGCCCCATTAGCCCTAGATTGCACACACTAAAAATGTACACTATAACTACAACATTACCTGGTGTCGAAAACTGTCAAAAATGGTCGCAAACGATCGAGAAAAAATTCGATTATATGGAAACCAAAGTTTTTCGATCCTACCAATCGTTTCAATCCATTTCGATCGTCTACGAAAAATGATATGGAAACCCTTTTTTTCAATCGTACGATTAGGATGTTGTGATCGTTCTTGACCGTTCTCAATTATGTGGAAACCACGTTCAATGCAGATCGCCTATTCTCTGTAGAAAAAAAAAAATATTTATAGAACGCTTATTGGCGTCACAGGTTTACTTTGTTTTGTTATCCTGGTCGTATGTGCATCTGTATTTTGGTTTACTAGAGCTTCTTCAAATGCGACGTTTACCGTGCGTATGTGACCTTCATTCTCATCAAATTTAAATTTTGACAAAAAAATTCTTTAAAAAAAATCAGTTGCATGTGTAATAGACATAAAGCTTGCACGTATATCAATTACTCGGCGTTATCTTTTATCAAAATGTAAAAACGTTTCCGTAAAAGCTACGATGGCGGAAATGCGAAAGGTTGGCGGTAAAAAACAAAAGAACTAATCAAGGTCATAAACTCATGCACCGGTTCAAAACTTTTGTTTGTGAAAAGATAGCTGAAAAACGACCGAAATAAATCGTGGGTAAACGTTTTTTTTTCTGACGATCATGTACAAACAATAACGATCTGTCAGCAATGGACTTTAATAGTGTGGTCAACATCGTTGATTTGCCAGGGCCGTAACCAGGCCTAGGGGGAGGGGGTGAGCAGGGTCCGTTCATCTATTTCCATTTTTTATTACAAGAATATCTATCTTAGATTTGAAATCAAGAGCACAAAACTAGAATAATCACCGAAAATACAAAGAATAAAGTCATTCAAACGAACTGTAAATTGCAATAAATTGTAATACGGGTTTTTACAGGTTTTTGTGAAAGATATGACAGCTGCTAATATTTAAAAAGAGTACTAAAAAACATCAATGGTCCAGTGCAACTCTCTGTAAAGGTTCTGGTTATACAGCCCTGTTTGCAATTGCTAAGGGACGGACCATTAGATATTTGAACGGGGGGTGGGCAAATAACAAAGCCTAAACAAAGAAAAAGTATTCATGCACGGCAGATGTGCCAGCCATCACATGGGAAAAAATATCCTACAAAAAAAATAGTCCATCCCCACTCAAATATCTGATGGTCCGTCCCTAATGTATACTGCTGCTTTTTTCAATGTTTTTTTTTCTGACAATATATGCAATTCCTATCGTATGAGCTGAAGCAACGTATCGTATATGTATTCTCCCTAGTTCCGACAACGCTGTTCAAAAAAGTTTCATTTGCACGTTACTTCACCCCCCTCCCTCCCGCGACAGTTAAAACCCGTACACATAAGCCATGTTTACTCCACGCTGTTAAAACCAATTAAATAGGAGAGCCTCGTTAGCTCAGTGGCAGAGCACTGGTCTCGTAAACCTGGGATCGAGAGTTCGAACCTCTCACGGGGCTAAGGAAGTTTTGTAAAAAAATCTACTGCAATTTTTTAACTCTTCTTGATGGTACTTACTCTGGAGCCGGTTGCACGAAGCCTATCCACTATCTAGCTATCCACTGGATAAAGTTATCCACTCTAAACCATTTCTTTAGAATTTATCCACTGTATAGCGACTTATCTGGCGGATAGCGCTATTCAGGCTTCGTGCAACCGGCCCCTGATGGTTAAGCAACGACAGGCTTGCAATGGTCTCACCCCTCCGCTAGTTCTCGGTCATAAATAGATCGTTGATGGGGACCCCACGATCATGTTCTTATGGTAAGCGAATAAACACAAAAACAAAATGGCATCCGTTGACAGGGAAATAACCGGTGACTGAAAACATTAAGAAAACACCATTTTACGGACAAAAGTTTGCTGTGTTTCCTTGTGTTCTCTTGGTTCCTTTACTTCTACGTTATGTAAAAACTCATCGAACTCCTGAATGGATAGCATAGTACCAGCAACTCTCACAATCGAGCCAATAGACATTTTCTGAGTTGGCTAAAAACGATGCATTGTGGTCTAGCTTCAGTACAAACAACACCATATACGGCATAAAAAACAAAAAAACAAAAAAAAAGATGATTGCACTGAAGCTAGACCAGAATGGACCATGTTTGCTATTTCAGAAATGGTCTTTAGCGCTATACGTTCAAATTTACTATGTATACATATCAAACAATTGTCGTTTTGGGCTTCCTGTGGTGAAATCCGTGGGATCCTCGTTTTAGGCTTACAATTTTATTTTCGGCCATAAATCGAAAAGGCTGACTTTTTGTGTATGCTATCACTCAAAAACCTGTAAAAATTGAAGAATTTGAAGAAAAAATTAAAGAAATCGCTTTTTTGCATAATTACTTTCCTAATAAAGAAATATGTGAGACAACATTCTTAAGAGAAAAGTTTGATATGTATCACCATAACGTGTCGTGTTTTTTTGTCATTTCAGTTTGATGACCTGCGTAAATGTTTTGTATCAGTAATCATGGAGATTCTAGCTGCAGCCTCGTTTTGGAACTCTGAGGTCGAAACGGCCTGGAACGCACTGTTCTGTAGTGTCAGTACCATGATGCTGAAAGGTCTGTCGATGGAGAGAACCAATGAACTGTAACATATATTTTTATAGTGTAAATAAACCCGCTCACAAACTCAAATGGACCGAGCATTGTACGTTGTAAGAGAGATCATCCCAAAACTCTTTCTTGACGGGTTAGATACCAATGACTGTAGTCCATATCAAAGAACTGTATGCTGTTCGCGCGGGAACCCTGTGTTTTTTAAATTATGTTTTGGATTCTCTACAATGTCTGTCAGCTTTCTCTTAACTTTAAGGATATGGGATCGTGCAATTTTAACCTATAGATTTTCTTCATACTCGACAGATATGTACATGTAGTTTGAGTGACTGAGTAGAAATATGTGAAACAAATTGTGGGTCACCGACTTCTTTTCACCGGGTTCTTTTCGTGAAAAATACGAAAATATAATTTCAGTCTTTTTCTGACCATGCATGTTAGATATATTTGCAAAAACTACTTAAAATGATAAACATATAAACATTTAATTAGTAGAATTCAAACATTTAGGCGAACATGAGATTTATAATTAGGTTTTAAAATCTTGAATTTCGAAAATTAATTAAATTAATTAAAATTAATTTAGTGCAAAATTGATCGAATAGAAATTTTTCTATAGCAAGTCTTTGATATGACTTGTTTTGGGAGAGATGGCTGGGACATCGCGCAACTTGAGATCGTCATCTAAATTGCTAAATTGTGAAGAAGAAAAAAAAAACAAACAAAAAAAAGAAAAAAAGCAATTTTTATAGGTAAGGTAAATATTTATTAGCTTCTCTTACGATAAGTGCACATGTCAGTTTGAATGCTAAAAAGTTACACAAGAGAGTATGAGATAAGAGAGCTTATCCCCCGTATTGGACTTTCCACTCATCAGGAGATCTTTTCATTCAATTTTTGAAGTAAAGTTATTTCGGGGACGGAACGTGATTGGTCAGATTACAGTAGGCGCGGTCGCATCGACAAAACATCTCAAAGACCAAAAAGCGGAGATTATTAACAAGTTTCTAAAAATAGCACGACGAGTAAAGCCTTTGATAGGGTCCGAGGATTAGCGCTCTCTCATCTCATACACTCTTGAGTTACACTACAACAAAAAGACTATTTTACTGTATGTAAATTTGGTATAGATAATATTCAATGCCTAATTTAATCTGATTTATATTAGCAATAATGCAAGGGAATGAATAATGTGCTATATAGTGTGTTGCTCTTCCGTTTTGCGAAGCACTTATATAAATAAATATTACTTAATATAAACAAATTTTGCTACTTGATTTTGTACCGTTTTTGGAGTGTATCTTTGCTGGCTTAAAAGATAACTTTGGATTCTGATACAAGACTAAGGTTTCGTTTATAAGGCGTTTTTCACAAGCATCGAATACAATTCAAACACTATAGATAATAAGGAATTGGATTCGACGCATCTGAAATCACACTTGTATATTAGGCCTTAGAAGAATTAATGCAAGCACATGAGTTGTGGTTTGCTGCTCATGAATTTTGTAATGCAAGTAAGTATTGTGAGGCTTGCAACGCGACCTTGGAGAGAGCGATAGACTTAAAATTTCTTCTCCAATACCTATTTTATAATGCATGTCGTGGACCCGACACTAATATGATGTCTAGCATACTCGATATCTATTCGGAAACAGTGCAATTATTTTTACGAAGCAATAAGAAAAACCTAAAAAAAACTAGCTCGGTTCCAGTCTCTCAAAATCCGGACGCTTCAAACATGGCGACCAGTGCATATGAATTAAACCCCGGCACATTTTAGCGCGCGTATGGATTCCATGATTGTAAACTAACCGAATAATAAAACTATGGTTACATTGGTAAATATCAAATTTAGTTAGTACTTCGTATATTCCTTGATGATAGATCTATGCATAAAAACTAATTCACAAAAAGAAATATAAAAGATGAGAAAATAAAAATGAAGGTAAATGACGTAAATAAATCAAGTACATAAAAATGAAAGACTACTTGACAACAACTCAAGGACATTATAATCAAGTCATGCATGAAGTACTTACGTAAGGAATTGTGCAAACCAATGCAGTACTAAATATTTTCTGGTTTACTTTTTGTGATTCTGGAAACTATTACGATGGAAGATTCATGTTTTAAAATTTCATTGTGTGCATATTCAAGAAGACAGTCATGAACTGAGCCCACACTCGGGACAAAAAAAGCTTGGACAGGTCTTCTCTTGGACCTTTTCGGTTATTTTTAAGGTTGCTTAATTTTTGAACATAGTCTTGGGGAAAAATTGATATTTTCATTTTTACAGTATTTCACCACATCCTTTTCTCCTTCTCAATCGATATCAATGTTGGCATATTGGAATAGCGGGAGGGGTTTGGTTTACATCCAAAAATTTTAACATTTTTAGTTTTTAAGTTGTTTTTATAACATTGCAGCAAGAGAAAATGAACAAAGAGAACCTATTCCATCAGTGCTATTTTTAGAAACCAGGCTATTTTTAGACTGTTGTCAATCCCACTAAAACTTTATTCTTACGAGCAAGACGTCGTTAAAATATTCACAATTGTTAAGTTTGCTTTTGCAAATTTGAAGAGCTCTTCTGTTTTATCTCCGACGCCACACAAAACTCGTATATTTCCTCTCTGGTTATTCAGACCAATCACTTTCCGTTCTTCAAATAGCTCCGCGGCAATTAACAGGCTTAACGAGGCTTAGGATGTCTGCAAGGCCCAGTATGGTGGACAGGTTCTCTTAGTTCATTTTCTCTTGATTGTAGTTATTAGAACTCACTCCGCATAAGGGTTTAAAGCTGGTATATCAATAAGTGTGTCATCTAAAGTTTTTTCAGTCACCCAACTTTTTGTAACACCTTTATATCCAACTACGCTCCAGCCTAATCTGCCCGACACCTCATGATATTGTAGTTTCGATCCAATCTTTTGTACCCAGGCTTTAATGTTATTAAAAATAGTTTCATCAGGCATGTGGTTTGTTTTAAAAACAGCCATGAGAACGATTTTGCCATCAGGGATACTATCAATGCAGGCCTCTAGACCTGATTGCGCAGTGTCATCGTGTTTTGTATCAAAACCTTTCACAGATGAGCTTGAATATAAAACGGTACCGTCCATGTTAAGAGGGAGAAAATTAAAACCTTCTTTCTATGGAAGAAAGTATGCATTATAATCAGCATTATCATTATCATCAATGTAAATCATTAGTATCATCATCACTATCATGATGGTTAGAATCATTACCATCATCATCAACATTATCATCATCATCATTGCCATTACCATCGTTACCATTATTAACATTATCATCAATATCATCATCAAAAATACCATCAACATCATCATTATCGCCATTATCATTATTACCATCAGAACCATTATCTTCAACTTCAATAACAACATTATCATCATTGTCTTCACCATCATCACAATTATTAACACCAAGTACATACCATCACAATCATCGTCACTACAACATTACCATCATCGATCATCTTTGTTTTGATACTAAATACTTACGGTCGGGAGATATTCAGTCCCATCAACAGTGAACTTCGGGTTATCGCCAGAAATTACTGTAACTGCAATTGTTTCTATACACAAAAACAAAATGAAATGTGTTCATCATGGTGTATAAATCCTGTTTTGTAAGAACAGTTCTAAGATCCCGAAGTCTGTCTGTCTAATTATTTTTTTTGTAAAATATTTTACCATTCTAGTTCACTTACTTGTACATTGGGTTCCCTCTGCATTCTGGACAAACCCTGTTTTGCAAGAACAGGAGTAGGATCCAACAGTGTTTGTACAGTCAGCATTGTCACCACAACTAGCCTGTCCAGTGTTGCACTCATCAATGTCACCTGACCAACGTTGGAATAAAAAATCACATTGTTAAACCATTTTACTGATTAAAAAATATGCAATGATAATGAGTGAAATCTGGGAATACTACAAAAATGTTTGGTATAGAAGGTGTTAAATTACATGTGAAAAGAGTATGTTACAATTAAGTGTAATGGATTTTCTGAAAAGTGCGACAGGTGTTTTTCGAATGCCATTGAGGTTTTTCTTCGGGTTCTCTGGTTTTCATCCCTCATTAAAACTCAACGAATTGGGTGCAAAAGATGTGTATAAAATAGCACACTGTAGGAGTAGTGAGTGTGAGCGAGAAAATCTCGTCAATAAGCTAATTCGTAGAAATGCTTGATAGCCTTGTTTGAAAATATTTCATTGTATTGGTTGTTTTTGTGCATCCCTCGCTACCGACTATGGCCATCTTGTCATCCTAGGGTACTGGGTTGAGCTCACAATGTATGTAATAAAACACCATCACGTAACAACATCCATGACAGTCATAGACCATTTCTTTAATTATCGGCCATCCTTATGTGAATTTAAAACATGCACTCCTATTTCAAAATTACTAGATCCACCCCTGCAAAACCCCCCTGCAATAGAATCTGGACTAAAAGCATTTACACGAGAAAGTGTTTAGGCTCCAAATTAGAACTTATCCTCATGTCATTGCCACCATCACATAGTTATGCAAAGCCTCTATAGAGGCAGGCTGTTGTAAAAGTAGGGTTTACTAAGGGCCTGTTTATATGAGGCGAGCCAGCCCGGTTTAGCGGGCTGGTTTCTTTTGTGCTAAAGCTTGTATTACCCTTAAATGTAATAACACCCGTAAATGTAATACCCACCGTAAATGTAATAAAAATCAACCGTAAATGTAATAAAAATCAACCGTAAATGTAATAACAACCGTAAATGTAATAACAACCGTAAATGTAATAAAAATCAACCGTAAATGTAATAAAAATCAACCGTAAATGTAATAACAACCGTAAATGTAATAACAACCGTAAATGTAATAAAAATCAACCGTAAATGTAATAACAACCGTAAATGTAATAACAACCGTAAATGTAATACCCACCGTAAATATAATAAAAATCAACCGTAAATGTAATAACAACCGTAAATGTAATAATCGACCCCACCGTAAATGTAATAATCGACCCCACCGTAAATGTAATAACCCCTCAACCATAAATGTAATAATCGAAACCCACCGTAAATGTAATAACCATACAACCATAAATGTAATAACCAAGTATTTCGGACAGTCAAACATTAGTGTTATAGCAACTAAACAACTCTGAGCAGGACTGTTTCAATGTTACGTCAAACACAGTGTGTGACGTAACATACCACGTGATAGTATGTCTAAACAGCCTTTTTGCTCACTGATGGAGGTTCAAGGAACAGATTTTAAAGCAGGATTATCACATGACTGTTGAATTCGTTTGGCAACCAACCAAAAACACGATGTTATAGGTTTGCTTCAAATACAAATCTTGGCCTGGTACTCAGAAACTTCAGCCCCATCCCCATAGAAAAATATCTTGTTCAGTAACCGTCAATTAATCTGGTAATATCAACCTCGTCCCCAGGGCCACTCTGTTCGCTCTTTTTTTCAAAATGGCGGTCGCTCACACATTGACCCTGGCACCGGCTGGTTTCACACGTGATCAAAATCTCCAAGATTTTTGGAGATTTTGATCACGTGACCAATAAAATCAATATGGCCGACAGTCACGTGTCAAACCAGCCGGTACCAGGGTCAATGTGTGAGCGACCGCCATTTTGAAAAAAAGAGTGAACAGAGTGGCCCTGGGGACGAGGTTGTGGTAATATAAGAAAAGAAAAAGAAACAACGACCACGTCACTCGTTGTTATTGTTGAAAATCTTCCTGAACATTAACAAAAGAGTATACGATTTATATAAAATGAGAGCATAGTCTAAAGACGGGAGTAATACCATTACACGCTTGAGCTGCGAGTTTGTTAGCAAGCGACTATCGACTATCGCCTATCTCATAAATTTTCTCTAATACCGTATTATATGTAAACATTTGTGGCACTTGCTATCAACGGCAGGCATGCAGCAAAGTAAATGAATGAGTAAACGAAATGATAATTAAGTGGAATATTTGTTCGCAAATATAATTTTTATGCTTATCCTCCCGGCTTTTCTTTTGTCATCGCCTGAAATCAAACTACTTGTCATGTTGAATACATTTTAATGTAAAATATGAAATCCAAACTTCAGTAGAAATGAAGACAGATTTTTCTGAACCGATTGTTTTGAGGCATAGTAGCTTTTATCCATCCCATATTTGCAGCCGTCACCCTTCTCACAAATTCAACAGTCACGTGATAATCTTGCTTTAAAATCTGTTCCTTGAACCTCCATCAGTGTACCCTGGTCCCAGAGGCTCCAGAGACTCTGGGCTCTCTAGAGGATCTCTAGAGGCTCTAGAGCCTCTAGGACCAGGGTACCATCAGTGAGCCAGAAGTCTGTTTAGACATACTATCACGTGGTATGTGACGTCACACACTGTGTTTGACGTAACATTGAAACAGTCCTGCTCAGAGTTGTTTAGTTGCTATAACACTAATGTTTGACTGTCCGAAATACTTGGTTATTACATTTATGGTTGTATGGTTATTACATTTACGGTGGGTTTTGATTATTACATTTATGGTTGAGGGGTTATTACATTTACGGTGGGGTCGATTATTACATTTACGGTGGGGTCGATTATTACATTTACGGTTGTTATTACATTTACAGTTGATTTTTATTACATTTACGGTGGGTATTACATTTACGGTTGATTTTTACTACATTTACGGTGGGTATTACATTTACGGTTGATTTTTATTACATTTACGGTTGTTATTACATTTACGGTGGGTATTACATTTACGGTTGATTTGTATTGCATTTACGGGTGTTATTACATTTAAGGGTAATACAAAGCTGTCATAGCGTAAAAACAAAAGAAACCAGCTCGCTAAACTGGGCTGGCTCGTCTCATATAAACATGCCCTAAGCAATAATTGGGTTTATCCGTAGGGAGCACTGCATGACTGACAAACCCTAAAAAAAAACTCGGCGAATAAGTTTTTGAGAACTCTATGAACAAAGTGAAGCATTATACTTATATTCTTCGTCGCTGGACTAAAAAAAAAAGAAAATGCTGATTGATGTATTGACGTGCAGCATAAATGATATAGTGATCTTCAATATTTTACAAGGTACTAAGTACATACCACAAGTTTTTCCATCTCCAGTATAGCCTTGTTTGCAAAGGCATTGATATGAACCAATGGTGTTGGTACAATTAGCATTAGCGTGACAGACAGACACACCAGTCGAACACTCATCAACGTCCACTAGAACAAAAATTCCTTTAGCTTGTAAATACAAACAGAAAATCACTATCCAATATCATTCATAAAATCCCATAATTTTTGCTATCTAACATTGTGAAAGGTTTTTCCATATATAATATGTATATACGTGAGGTTTTTCTACACACCATCAACATAAGTGAAACATGTTGAGAAATTGTTGACCGTAATCAACTAAACAGCTATATTCTTGAAATGATTGTCAAGTTGAAATACTGATTTAGCGAAAAACTAGCAAGGTCTTTTGCATATCTCATGATTTGTATTTGTTTAAAATGATGAGTCAAATTGTACAAATTAAACTTCATCACATAATTACAATAAACTATGTAACTATATAATATGTGCAGCGTTGTATTTAAAAAACTTGAGATATGCAAATGATTTTGCTATTCGCTAAATCAGTATTTCAACTGGACAACCATTTCAAGAATAGCTGTATGTTGAAGAAAGCAAAAGAAGACGATCTCACTGTTTTAAAACTTTAAAGTAATGAAAACCACTGCAAAACATACGATGAAATCCATGAGTTATCTAGCCTCTAACACAGGCATTCTTAGTGTCGTCATAAAAATTCTCTCCCCACGAACGCCTGTTTACTTGAGCGGTACATTCCTTTCCCATTGTTTGATGACTAAGTAGCCAGGCCGCACTAGCATGAATAAGAACCAATCAAATGTCGCTTTTTGTTTGTCAGGAAGACCAATGAAAAGTGTTGTTAGATATTTGGCGCCAAACGAGCCGCCCTGTGAAGCTTTAGCGCGCGTACGTATCTACGGTATTGATATTTCTGTAAACAGTTATTCTTCTTGACATTCAAATGGAACTTATATAGCTATTTTATGGATGTCACACCTATTAAATTAGCTGATGATAACTCCAACTGCTTTCTCTGTGGAACAAGAGTGGAAAACAAAAGAGAAAAGGTCCGTATTTTTGGTCAAAGCTCGTTGAGAATCCCAGATCTTATTGACAGCGTTTTGGAATTAAACATCAAGAGACTATCGTCTTCCACCCAATTGTTTGTTTGTTCGAAGACTTGTTATAAACGTTTAGAACGTTACAAAAAATGTAAGATTTCCTTGGAAACTATAAAGAAAGAATTTAGCGAAGAATTTGATAAAACCAGTAAACAGCAACGGACGAAAAGATTGAGGAAAGATAACGGAGGCGGTCTAAACGACAGATTAGAAGTTGCAAAAGAACTAGATTTTCAACCGAATTCACTGCCAAAAGCTATTAAACTCACATACTCCACGTACTTAGGTTGTACGCCAATAAACCCTAGTGAATTCACTACACTACCCATACTTTCGTCCACTCCAAAGAAAGAGAAACTCAAGACATCACATGTCAAACAAAGCTGCGAAAATACAACTCCGGTAACCGTCGTTGTTAGTTATCCTAGCAAAACAGTTCGAAAGCGACTTCCCGAAGAGTTGGCATATGTTGGAAAAGTTCTTAGTTATGGAAAAGTTGAAAGCGTTGCTGTGGCTATAACAAAGAGCCAGACACTGATGAAGGAAATAACAAAGCATATTCTGAAGGGATTGGCGAAAGAAGTAAGTGAACTATGTTCCACGAAAAATCCCTCGCTCCTTCGCAATACATCACAAGAACATCTAGTCAACTTTGATTTTGAGTCGCTATGCAATGAGTGGAAAAGTAGAGCACCTCTGTTTTATTCGTTTCTGTTAACTAGCTCAAGTATAAAGTCAAATGTGAACACGGATAAGATCATTCCATCTGTAGCTGTAGCTGGTTCAGTGCTTCTGAAGCAGAGAAATCGTCACATGAGTGCAACAGCATCCGTGATCGGTCTTATGGTTAAATCTGGTTCAATTGAGGTAATTATAAAACTATTATTTAAGCTGTGTTTTATAGAAAAAAAAAACAAAGCAACAACAATATATCTAAAAAGGATTAACCTAACGTTCGATTCGTTAATGAACAATACGTTTTGTTTATTGCAAACTGGTTTAATTATTTTATTGAATTTATTCTCTCCTTTTTTATGAAATCGACTTTATTTTGTATAAACGAATGCGAACAACCAGCCTAAAACTGAATACGCAGTCCAGTAACTTGGCAATAAATTCCTCCTGTATATATATCTCTATGTATATATTGTTTATTTATATGGTGATGATTTCAAAATGTTCTCTTTGGTGTAGCTTGGGAAAACACATTTAACTTAGCTTTTATTTTGTTATTGCATGAGGTCATACAATGAAGATGCATTGCATCTTAATATGCGCTATACAAATAACTTATATTATTATTATTATTATCTCACTATACTTCCTAAATATAATAATCATTCTTTTATTTATGTTGTTGTTGCTATCCATATTTCAGTCCACTCTTGGTCGACTATCCAAGCTTAAAATCACATGCTGCAACAAAGTTGTATTATCAAAGATGGATGCTTTGGGTGAGAATTTTGACAAGCCACTCAAGTCTGCACAGAAAATGATTGAAGCTCAGTCAATAAAAAAAGCAGAATTACTGGCAAATATCAAGGAGAATGTTCATTCTAGTGAAAAAGTAGAAGAATTGAAGGAAGAGTTAGAAAGTCACCTAAAGAGTTCCCATGAGGGCTTAGTTGTGGGATTTGATAACACTGACATGCACTTACAAAGAAGAAACATGACTTCAACTAACCAGAACACTGATATTCATTGGGTAAACCACAACATGTTTCTCAACCGTGTATCTGGAAATTTATTACCAACAGATGCCCCAAGAAGAGAACTTATTGATGTTAGCAATAAGGATTTCCTTCCAAGTGTGCAAGATCAACTATTGCAAAGACACAATTTTGCAGTGTTGATTTCAAGAATACTTGTAGATCATTTTGATGTCTTTGCTCCATTTAAGGATGCCTGCATATATCATATACCCCATAAGTACAAAGTGGAAATGGCACAAAAATCAGAGAAGGTATTTATTGTAGTTATTGTTAATTTTGTTCAATGAAGAGCCCATGGGTGGGTGGGGGATGGTATTGATAACTCTCATCATGTACAATTAATGTTAAAAAACAACAACAACAACAACAACAGTATCAATAATAATAATAAAATAATAATAATAATAATAATAAACACAGCATAATTAGCAATGTAATTAATTAGAACAGCCACAAAGCCTAGGGACACTCCCCGCATTGTTGGTATGAAACGGACTTGAAAATGAAACAATACAATATTAAAGGATACAATAATAATGATGATGATGATGATAATTAATAATAATCATGTTGCAGAATGTAGAAATACTAGTAAATAACTTTTGTACTTATAATTAAGGTGTAAAAAGAAATGAAAGGAACTCCATCGAGAGAAATAAACCAACTGGACATTTCATAACAATTATTATAATTTAATAACACATTCTACGTCTAATCCTGCTATGTTATTCAACATGTTAATTCAAAATTCAAGGAAAGAGTGAATAATAAAGTAATAATAATTTATGAATGTGATTATACATGATGTCAAAGTCCAGTTCACATATGTATATTACAAGTTTGAGTTTTATAATACAAATCAATATTATAATGATAGTGTTTTTAAGTACTTCAGTTCAGTTTATCAGAAATGAGTATAAATATAAGCATATTACAAAATATAAATTGATTTGACATCTTATCTGCAAATAGGGTTAGCCTTCAATATATATTAGAACATTAAGACAGTTTGTTTTAAATACAAATAAAATTATTGTGTATTTAAAGACAAACTGTTATCGTGAGTTGCATTTAATTTGCATGTGTAAGGTTCACAGTGTATAGTTTAATGAGTGAATACTATGAAATGAATAAATCATTTGGAATAAACTCAGAGAATACAACTTTGTTCCCAACACGTATTCTCTATGTTCATTCCGAATGATTAATTCATGCATTGCTTACTTTTCACTCTTTAAAATAAATGCTGTTATAACAATTATCTTATTGTATTTCAATAAATTGTAGGTACCACTTGGTATAATTTTCAAAAATGAAAATTTGAATGAGGACATGGTACAGATTCTTCAGCAATTCCAGTCATATCTACCAAAACTACCCAATGGAGAATTTGACCCTCAGATTGTAGCAGGTGATCAGTAGTCTGTGGAACGAGCAGTTAATGTAATGTCATCAGTATCAAATGGGTATTCAGCCGAGGAAAGACTAGAAGGAATGCATTTGCAGCTTGGGGATTGGCACTCTGGAATGAAACTATTATGTGTAAGCAAAAAAAAAAAAAAAAATTTTATTTGATGACTTAAATTGTTTAATAAAAGCCTTGCATAAAGGCTTTTAAGTGTGAATTCAGAGAGACAGACAGACAGACAGAACATTGCTTTAATCCTCACCATCATCGTTATCTTCATCATCATTTATATTTATGTTACTGTTATTATTATATTGTAATAACTGCCTATCATTGGTATGTATGTTAAAAAAAAAGGTTAGACATGCATGGTTTTATGGGATACACTAACAAAGTACATTTTGGTTTGTTTCCTCAGCTCATTTTTAAAAGATTTTACTCTGCCAAGTCTGAAATTGATATCTGTACACTGGCTTCAGACCGTGCACTCATAAACAGACGGAATGTTAAATCAGACCCAGAAGAGGCATATCGTGCTGACAGGGATTTCCTTGATGTTGTCATCAAAGCTAGAGTGTTAACAGCAGCCTCTTTAGTCCTTGGATTTGACAACAAAGAATCACAACCAAAGAACCTTCCTCTACCCAAAGAGCTTAACAGTCTCGGCAAAGATGGCAAGTTAAGTTATCTAATGAAGGCAGCATATTTAATAGTCGACAAGCTAGTATTCAATGATGATTCCTTTGATCGTCTTATTGACAGTGTAATAAGCAACCAACAGATCCAAGATACACAGAATCTACAGCCTCGTACAGTAGATGGTAAATTTCCGTGTAGGTTTCCTGGATGTCATGTGTCTTTCGTGTATGATGGGGCTAGTAGAAGAAAGCATGAAAGCGCCCATAACCCACCACCTGCAGTACCATTGACCACTCCAAAGAGGCAGACAGCAAAGACGTCCAAGCCAATAAGGGAGTCACAAGAGGATGATACCTACAATTACAACTGTGCTCTTCTTTTAGATGGATTGCTGTTTTTCAACTTCCTAGATGCTGTAAAGGAAGGAGATGGTATGCGGCTTATGCGACAGTACAAATACATGCTACTATATTGTAAAGCAGATGGTCAAGGCAGCCCCAAATATGCATTGGAATGTCTTTACCAGTCATTTCTTACTGAGGCACTCCTATCACCCAGAGATCGTGAGCGATTTATTTGGAACAGAAGTGTAAACACCAGTGGTGGAGTTGGCAATAATATTGCTCACGATCTTGAACTTGAACACAGCAACAAATTTGTAAAGGCCAGTATCAAAAACCTTGGTCCCAATGTCAATGAAAAATCTGTGACAAGAATCTGCCAATCTGAAAAGGCAGTGCGGTCAATTCTTAACAACACAGACAGAAGTATTTACAGACAAAAACGATCTGGGAAACACACAAGAAGTTCTGAAGCTGGTGATCTCAATGAGCTAGTTCAGAGAGGAATCAAAGAAAATATCTTTCTGAAACAGCCTGGACGTGACTATCAGCATTACCATGACTTTGAAATTGACCCCTTCAAAAATTTGAACATGTCCTCATTATATCAATGGATAAATAAGCACAAGAAAAATATGGAGCTTGGAATAAAGGCACGATAACATTATCCACAAAACTTCTATACACAATCATAACCTCACAGAAAGCCTGAGAGCACATTCATATCAACTAAGTTGCTTCTCGTTCTCAAGGTTAAGGTCCTTATTAATGCAACATAGTACAACAAACATGTTTTAGTTAATAGCAACAAGGTTTAATAGAAATGCTAATTTCAAAAACGGCAGCATCGTCAGGTCAAGTGAAGATTACAAATTGGATAAAGCTAATATACCAATCTAACAGTACAAGTGTGTCACTCGACCTGACATTGTTGCCATCTTAATGCTGTCTATTACAATAATTGTAATACTAATTATTAGTACTTCTACTGAACTGTATTCCAAAGGTGATTCACAATAAAACAACGAAAACTAGAGGAGTGTGTTAATATTTTTTTGTATTTACATTCATAGATAGTAATAATAATAGCAACCATTTATTTCTTATTAAGCGCATCCCAATATTTTTTGACGTGCTTAAAAAAATCTCCTGAAGTACCATATATCATAGTAGGAACAAAAGCACAATATTTCAAATGATGACACTAGCCTCGTACAAAACCATTAACAAAAAACAATATTTATTAAAATTGATGATGTTCAACAAACATTGAATATTAGTATTACTAAAGATGAGATTAATATCTATTAATGCATATTACTTTTTTGTGAATGGATTTTGTATGAGACTGATGTCATTATTTGGAACATTGTGCTTTTTCCCTTACATGACTTACATGACATAGTGGACATACTTTGTTATATGTGACACAGTAATCTTAACAGTAATCTCAATCTGCTAGAAATTAGTTTGCGATAAGATTATTTTTTAAATGTGGCTGCAAACCAATTTAAAGCAGGTTTGGATAACTGTATCACATGTTAAATGAATGGTAGTAATTCATCAGAAAATATTGCCAATCAGATTGCATGTTTTGTTTCATAAAACAAAATAATTGTCAACAAATAATGGTTGACAATTGCCCTAGCTAGCTCACTATGATTTCATGGCATATTATAAATTATGTGGAGTAATCACAATCATGTAAAAAGTTGAACAATTAAATTTCTAGCAAGACAAATAACTAATCTTTAAGCATTAGAATGTTTTGAAGTAAGTGAATTAAGAGTCGACAAATATTCATAAATCATCATAAAGAACATAATATTGATAATTACCATTTCATGTAATTGATGACTGAAATAATGACTAAAATGAGAGATTTTCAAGTAAATTTAAAACAGAATCAGGAACATCAGCACATGTTGATTCCATCACATCACTGTCTGAATCATCCCACAAATTTGACATGGCAAGTTCAATTAATGAGGTGTCCTCCACAATATCATTCCATTCCTCTAATTGTAGAATATCATCATCCAATATATCATCCATAACTGCATCATCTATTTCATTGACGTCTTCAAAAACTTCATTGAGTATTTTCAGAATTTGGTGAGCATGCTTGATGTCCCATATTTCAACATGAATGAAAACATCATTCAATGAAAATAAAACTTTGCAATTGTCACAAACTTGAATTATTTGCATGTCTGAAAAACCCAATAGAAAGTGTGGATTACTAACACTCTTCAGTTGCATATTCTTTGAGTGAAACTTCAATTTTTCCAAAAGTGTTTTGTGGTATTGGTTCAAGTTTTCTTTTAGTTGGTCCATTTTTTCATCTGTAATCATCCTGGTGCGTGGTGGAACTGAAGATTGATTATCATTTGACATACCATGTCGAAACAAGGTCAGTTCTCCACAGTCAGTAGAGCCACACTGACAAATCTTTGCACAGTTGTCACAACACAAGTGCAGTGGCTCTAATGACTGTAGACTGTTCTCTTCAAAGTTTTGAAGAAGAGTTTTTCTTCTACATGAAGAAGTTGAAATGAACTCTTTGATATCTTTTTCAACATGATTCAAGAGGAGACCTTTATATAACAGAAAAGCAACACTTTGCTTTCCATCTCGTCCAGCACGGCCTGTTTCTTGGACATACGCCTCTGCTGTTTTAGCAGGACCAAAATGAATTATTCTTCCTACTTCCTTACAGTCCATCCCCATACCGAAGGCAATAGTGGCAATTAGCACTCTCAAATTGGAGTTTTCCTTCTGAAATTCGATCAAAATAGTGTCTTTATTACTCTTTGGTGTACACGAGTGAAGCATCTCAAGTACAACGTTGCGACGATTCTTCTCTTCACTGGTATAAAGATCGTCCCTAAGAAGGGCTCTTAAGGTTGCATAGAGGATACTACATTGCTTTATTGTTTGGCAGTAAATGATTGTTCTTGGAGTGTCCTGCTTCTTTGTAACAATCTCTTTCACCAGCCATGAGAAGTACTCTTCTATTGTTTTATCTTCCATGTAGTGCACAGCATATGCAATATTGGACCTGTTCGGTGACTCCCTAATGACATGTGGATTTTTCATCAACAGAACTTCCATGATAGTTTTAGTGGTAGCCATGGTTGCTGTGGCTGTTAATGCAACAATGTTAGCCTTAACCAGTGATCGAAGTTCATGGAGTTCATAATATGTCTCTCGAAATGCAGCCATATTCACATTCTTAGATGTGCCCCTAAAACATTAAAAAGAAAAATGAGTATAACCCACTCACATTTACAGTTGTCATTGCTTTATGAATTATAGATGCAAGATACAAATACAATTATTAAATTTATTCTCATCATTATTAGCAATCCAATGCCCTTGTTCCTTTATTAAAATCTATTTATGTAAAAAAATGAGACTTTTATACCATTCATAATATAATATAGTAATATAATACAAAAGGGCAACAAAACTTTATCTAAAAAACCTTTCAATGCCAGTAATATAAGTTGAAACACTGATAAACCGAAAACCATTCAGAATAAAGCAATTAACCTTAGATACACTGAGAGCTCAAAATATAACTTCACGAATGGATTAAAAAATAATGCATATATAAACTTGTAGAGCGATATGCATGACCGTGAAATCGTTAGTAGCAAACAGTTTTCTTTTGTTTTAAACTACTAAAAGCTGAAATAAAAATCACTCTAAAAGTTTTTTTGACTAGTGCAAACATTATACTACTCACCATTCTTTTATAACATGAGCTTCGTCGACAGCAATCGCACAGACTTTAGTCTTGTAGATGTCGCTACTCAACATCGATCTCCAACGTTGGTTCTTGAGCCAAGACTCAGGGGTTCCATACACTACAGAAAACAGTCCTTTTTCTAAATCCTTTGCCTCCTCGTCTGAAATATCTGACAGCGATATGGCAGAGATGCCTAAGGATCTCAATCTAGTAACTTGGTCGACCATCAAGTTGATTAATGGGCTGACTACAACAACGATGTGGTTTTTGTTTGATTCGTGCAGTTGGTCAAATAAAAGTGGAATTGCCTGATATATTAAAGATTTTCCATATCCTGTCGGGAGATTGATAAACACATCTCTTTTTTCATTGATAAAGACTTCAATCGCTTCTTTTTGGAGAGGAGTTAGCTCTTGGATTTTAAAAGTTTCGCATGTTAGTTTAAATAGATCTTCGAAGGACGCCATCTTGATTCATCTGAAGCGTCAGTTATAACGACCAATCAGAATTCAGCTCCTCGAAAACAGTAGGCTCTTTTTGATTGGCCAATATCCGGAAAGGAATGTACCGCTCAAGTAAACAGGCGTTCGTGGGGAGAGAATTTTTATGACGACACTAAGAATGCCTGTGTTAGAGGCTATGAGTTATCCCGCCATAAGAAAATGTACTGAATACGTACCACAGTTCCCACTGCCATCTTCGTTGTAACCTGGTTTACAGTTACATTCGTAAGAACCCACAGTATTGGCGCAGACTGCGTTACTGCGACAGTTATAAGTATTTGTAGCACATTCGTCAACGTCAGCTGAAAGATCATATTAACGTTAGTCTATAAAATGCTAGAAAGACTAAGGCTGCGCCTCTTACACGGAAGACCAATATCTAACCAAGTCAATTGTGCTATCCTTGTTCATATTTAAATAATTCATATAATGTTTTCTTCATTAGATTTAGTCTAGATAAGACTTCAGTCCTTGGGGGTGAGGGGGGGGGGGGGGGGGGGGGGGGGGGGGTGAGACTCCGGGGATAAACGATAGGTGATGCTCGTTGGAATTTTTCAAAAATACGCCTAAAAGATACCGAACGTTTTTCAAAAGGGAGTGGCTTCACAAATGTTTCATCCCAAAAATGTACCAGAAACACAAGTTTCAGTACTATTCAACCCCTAAAAGATACCAAAAAGTGAGGATTTGGAAAATTTCATATTTTCGAATTCTAAAAGAGACCAAATCTCCGATTTTTACCCCTAAAAGATACCAAGAGCATCCCCGATCGTTTACCCTCGGAGTCCAACCCCTCCCCTCCCCCCCCCTCCCTGGTCTCCAGTCAAAGACACAAATTATTCTTTACTCCAAAGAGCAGGAAATTGTTGTCCAGTTATTCATAACCAAAGACTTTTGTATGAAATGCCACATGAATTTTACGTTATACTCCAAAACTGTGTCATTCTGACATATTCGCATATAGATATTTAAATTTTTTTATTCATTAGGAATAGTCTGGATAAACCTCTGGGGCCGGTTTCACAAAGCCTGGATAGCGCTATCCACCGGATAAATTCCTATCAAGTGGAAAAATACTAAACATTTTATTCATTAGGAATAGTCTGAATAAACCTTTGGACCGGTTTCACTAAGCCTGGATAGCGCTATTAGTATAGGTAATAAGATGGTTTCGAGTTCAATTTGGAATGAATTTGCACGAGTTTGTTTTTTAACGACGTATGCGCTAGTAGCGAAGTATTTGTCATTTTTTTTGAAAGTTCGCCAGTTAATAAAACAGCATGAAACACATGTTATAATGGAAAAAAAATCGGGGGTTTCCATTCGATCTTCGGAGCTACAATTTTTTGAAGTCGGCCATTCCGGCACTTTCCGTGAGCAGCGTGACAAGTCATCATGAGGTAAAACAGAAAGATGATGAACACAGAAAAACTACCAAACAAGCTGAAAAGGTTATAAAGAACAATCGTATTGACACTAAACGTTTTGAAAAGCAAAAATTATTGATCACTTCTAAGCAAAAAACACTCTTTTAATGGAAATACCACGCGCATTGCTCGCAAATATGTTGCTTCGGCGTTGCTTTCGCGGGTCGAAATTTAGCAGAAAACATCACGTTTTCGTACGAAAATCAAATGTCAGTTTTTCAAAAAACTGATTGAACATAGAATTGTTGGTCCTCTTTCCATCTGTGAATTAAAAAATAGGGGTATCCATTCGATTTGGCGAGTTATCAAACGACAAAGTTGTTGGTGACCGTCAACTGCTGTTGGTCTTTTTTCGACACCAACTAATTTCTTTTCGCAATGTTCGGGCAACAAAAAGTACACTTGTTTTGTTTATTTATATTTATTTTCATTGTTTTCTTTTTGGGTCAAAATAATTCAATTGAAAAAACGGCGTGTGATGTTTCAGCATGCGCAGAAAAGATGCGCGAGAGCAACTAGCGCATACGTCCTTAAAGAGTTCGTAATTGCATGAGCCCGTAGGGCGAATGCAATTTGGCGCTTTGAAAAGCAAACGAGTGTAAATTAATCCAAATTGAACCAGAAACCATCATATTACCTTTTAATAATATACTTGCAAAAAATTCAACCATTTTGTCGATTTTTAAAAACATTTGGATGAGATTTTGATTTAAATTCGAACGAGCGCGCGCCGATGATGGCGTGATAATGTCGTCATCCAGCGCGCGCTCAAAGTGAAAATTGAAAAATTTTCAACGAGATCTCGCTCATTTTTTTGCAAATTTCTTGAGCAATTTTGTAAAATTTCAATTTTTTTGCAAATAGAAATGTTTAGAAAATTATAATTATTTTCTACATAGTAAAAACATTCCAAAAACATTTAGTTTAAGGGCGTATTTTGTCTTTTGAATCGAGTTATAATTTGCACTGGTATTACAAATTTCTGCACTGGTATTACAGCTTTCTGCACTGGTGTTACAGCTTTCTGCACTGGTGTTACGCCTGAACTGCACTGCTCTCGACCAATCAGAATCGAGGATTTTTTGCAAGTATATTATTAACCGCATAAATTCCTATCAAGTGGAAAAATACTAAACAAATCCTATGGAATAGGATGGAATAGATAACTTCATTCAGTAGATAACAATATTCACATGGACGATAACGTAATACAATTGTTAAAATCATATCACTGCTTAAATTTTGCGTAAAATCTAAAAATACTGAAAATAATGGTTGGCATATGTAGCGCTGGATGATATACCAAAGAGTTTGATCATTTTGTTTAGAAGTGTTCATTTTCTCCTATGTCACAAGTTGTTTTCCCATGCCACTTTGTTTTTTTTCTCCAGGCTCTCTGGTTTTCATCCCTCTTGATCATAAAAATCATCCACTTTTTGCAAAAAATCTTTGTATACATTTTGTCGATTTAAGCTATTTTAGGCTATTACATTTTGTGTGAAACAGAGTTAATAACGTTTTGAGTTAAAAGCTGACCAATCAGAGATCGTGTTATAAAAAATGATGTGACCACCTTGCTTTGTTCACTAATAAAGCACTCTTCTCGATCGATGAAAACGGTCGAAGTATCTCAAGTATAAAATAACAATAAATAATTACAATTTAATAAACACATACCACAAGTGTTTCCATCCCCAGTATAGCCTTGTTTACAGTGACATTGATATGAACCAATAGTGTTGTTACAGTCAGCATTAGCGTGACAGACAGAAACATTAGTTGTGCACTCATCGACATCAACTAGAACAAAAAATACATAATTATAACTATTTTTATTGACTTATCATAGCGCGCGTTATATATAATGATGCCCCCACCTTGCTTTGTCATTAATAGAGCACCCTTCGCAACCAATGAAAATGCGCGTACTATCACAAATATAAAATAACAATCAATAATTGCTATGTAGCAAGTACATACCACAGATTTCTCCATCTCCAGTATAGCCTTGTTTGCAAAGGCATTGGTATGAACCAATGGTGTTGGTACAATTAGCAAGAGCGTGACAGCCAGCCTCGCCAGTTGTGCACTCATCGACATCAACTAGAACAGAAATATATAAACATAACCATTTTTATTGACAAATCAGAGAGCGCGTTATAAACAATGATGTCGCCATTTGGCTTTGTTCATTAATAGAACACAATACAATACAATACAATACAATACAATACAATACAATACAATACAATACAATACAATACAATACAATACAATACAATACAATACAATACAATACAATACAATACAATACAATACAATACAATACAATACAATACAATACAATACAATACAATACAATACAATACAATACAATACAATACAATACAATACAATACAATACAATACAATACAATACAATACAATACAATACAATACAATACAATACAATACAATACAATACAATACAATACAATACAATACAATAAAGGTTTATTCAAGATGCAAATTAAAGGTGACAGTTACAAGATAAATTAAGCGTAGCAAAGCAATACAGAACATTAATAACAAAAGTGGCATCATGAAAAGGAAGTTAAGAGGTTAGCCCTATGTGAAAACTCCCTAAAAAACTACTAACAGATAAACGACTTTAAGCTAAGCGACATAAAACGACTAATTGAAAAATTGTGTAAATATATAAAAGCTAGGTGTAATAGCTTAATAACAAAAGATAAATAAATAGTAATAGTGATGAAATAAAATAAGTTAAATGCCTAAATGATCTTTCAATTTCTTCTTAAAGTCTGAAAGGCTATTTGCTTGTACAATATGAGCCGGTAGTGAGTTCCAGTGTTTAATTATTCTGATAAAAAAGGAGAATTTGTAACTGTTTACTTCAGCGGCATTCAAATACAGTTTATATGGGTGATTGGCTCTCGTTGATTTATGTTTAGAAAAGCTAAAATAGTTATCAAAATCAAGATGGTTTAGGCCGAAGACAATTTTGTAACATTCGATTAAGGATAAGTAGTCTCTTCTAATGGCGAGTGTAGGCCAGTCCAGAATTTCACAACGTTCTTCGTAAGACATTTCTCCCTGTTTTTGATTTAAGGCAAGTCTAGATGCTCTACGCTGGACTTTTTCCAATGCATGAATGTCTTTTACGAGGTGAGGGCTCCATACGGGTGCAGCATACTCCAAGATCGGCCTGACTAAGGATGTATACAACATTTTGAAAATGTCCCTGTTGGCTGTACCAATTGAGCGCTTGATGACTCCCAATACTTGATTAGCCTTTCTGACTATGGAGTTGATATGTGTCCCCCAGGAAAGGTCACGTGTAATGATAACCCCAAGGTCTTTAAAGTGATCAACATCCTTCAGCTGATTAGATCCTAAAGTGTAGTTAGTTGTGGATTTATCTCTGGAGTGAGTAATTCGCATGCATTCACACTTATCGGCGTTGAATCTCAATTGCCAATCATTGGCCCATCGGTTAAGACTGTTTAAATCAGACTGTAATGCTGGTATGTCAGAAATCTCATCGATGATTGCTCTATAAATCTTGGTGTCGTCTGCGTAAAGTTTGGTGGTAGATGTGATATCATCGGTGATATCATTGATATACAATAAAAAAAGAATGGCTCCCAGTATTGTTCCTTGTGGTGTTCCAGACAACACTGGAGACCAATCAGAATATGTACCGCGGATATTGACTCTTTGAATGCACACTGTTAGAAATTGTCTAAACCAGTCAAGGAGACCGCCATCAATACCATTTGCGTATAGCTTTAGTAGTAATCTTTCGTGTGCAACGCTATCAAAAGCTTTTGCAAAGTCGAGGAACACAATATCAGTTGGTATGCGCCGGTCCCTGGAGCTGGCCCAGTCATTAACAGAGCTCAGAATGTTAAGAAGTCTCTTGCAAACGACATGGGAGCTTACTTTGTTAAAAAAATATCTGACATCCGTACTGAACTTGATCACATACATCCTACACATCGAGACGAGCCTCCCATGCTTGGATCTCCGGAAGTACATGCTAACTTTGATCAGTTTGATATTCTTAGCACCGAGGCTGTTAAGAAAATCATATTAAAATCTCCAACAAAATCATGCGCACTCAACCCTGTGCCTACTTCTGTGCTGAAAAGTTGTTTGGATGAACTTGTAGAGCCACTAACGACGATGATCAACATGTCACTTCAAACTGGTAATTTCCCTACTGTCTGGAAGGATGCACTTGTCACACCAATTCTAAAACGCAATGGACTAGACACGTATTTTAAGAATTACCGTCCTATGAGCAACCTCCAGTTTGTATCTAAAGTTACTGAACGAGCCGTCACAGATCAACTATACAACTTCATCAACAACAACAATTTGTTACCATCACTCCAATCTGCTTATCGTCCAGGATATAGTACAGAAACTGCTTTACTGAAGGTAAAGAATGACATTCTGATGAACATGGACAACCAACACGTTACATTGTTAGTCTTACTTGATCTCAGCGCGGCATTCGATACCGTAGATCACAATATTTTATGCAATCGTCTCACCACTGACTTTGGAATTACTGGGACTGTACTCGATTGGTTTCAGTCTTACCTCTCTAACAGATGTCAACGTGTTACGATTGACGGTACTTTATCAGATGTATTCCAACTAAACTACGGACTGCCACAAGGTACCTGTTTAGGTATGTTACTGTTCCTCCTGTACTCCAGTAAGCTGTTCAAGATCATCGCCAACCACCTCCCTAAAGCACACTCCTATGCTGATGACACCCAGCTATATCTGGCCTTTAAACCTGGTAATGACGCTGACGAAAAGGCAGCTTTGGATGCCATGGAAGATTGTATTGCTGATATCCAAGAATGGATGGCTTGTGATAAATTAAAACTCAACGCAGATAAAACAGAATTTCTGGTAATTGGCACTAAACGACAACTCGACAAAGTTAACATCACGCACCTACAAGTAGCCGGTTAGTTAGTGAGTACCTCAACCAGTGCCATAAAGAACTTGGGGTCCTGGTTTGACTCTAACCTAAACATGCAGGACCATATTAAAAAACCTTGTAGCTCTTCATTTTTTAACATATATAATATACGCAGAATTAGAAAGTACTTATCTCGGGATGTCACAGAGTCTATAGTTAATGCATTTGTCACCAGTAAATTAGATTATTATAACAGCCTGCTTTACGGCATTGCTAATGTTCATCTTAGTAAGTTGCAGCCAGGCTTATTGTAGGCCTTCCTAGGTATACTAGTATAACACCTGTCCTTTTCAATTTGCATTGGCTTCCCGTAAGATTTCGCATACATTTTAAAGTATTATTGTTAACTTTTAAATGCCTCTATGGCCTAGCACCTAAGTATTTATCAGATCTGATTAGCGTTACTACATCAACTAGATACAATCTTCGCCATCACAAGGGTATTTTGCTGTGTCCAGCAAGTGCTAAATGTAAAATAACTTTAGGAGACAGGGCATTCCAATCAGCTGCCCCAAAATTATGGAACGAACTACCTATCGATATAAGAGAAGAAACATCATTACCTAGATTCAAAACGTTACTTAAAACTCACCTATTTAAATTAGCTTTCAATGATTAGAAACACATTTATTAAACTATTCATATACATATTACCACGTTTTTACTAGATAATTTTAGCATATCTTAATTTGTATATATACTTATTCTAACAATTAATATAATTTTAGTTTTTAATTTATTCTATTTCCTTCCATTTTTTTTATTTACTTATAGTATTGTAATTAGATGGCGCATATGAACATATATACATGAAATATGCGCCTTAGAAGTATTAAATTATTATTATTATTATTATTACTCAGGAGCTGCGTGACTGTGGATCTTCCCTCTAGGAAACCGAATTGATTTTTGTTGAAGAGATTGAGGTCGTGCCAGAAGTGTAGAATTCTGTTGCGAACAATTTTCTCGCAGATCTTACATACAATACTAGTCAGTGAGATCGGCGATAGTTTCCTCTCAAATTTTTAGTCCCTTTCTTAAACAAAGGTGTTATATTGGCCATTTTCCACTCTAAGGGTAGTGTTCCTGTGGATAAGGACATATTCAGTATTTTCGTGATTGATGGTGCAAGTTCTGACGCACAGGTCTTTAAAATTTTCGGCGAAATGCCATCAAGTCCAGGGGATTTGTTTCCATCGAGACCATTGAGTAGTTTTAACACTTCTGAGGTTGAGCAATTGATGTATTGAAGTTTTGAATCAGTAGAGCAGTCAAGCGTCGGAAAGTTGTCATAATTCTCAACAGTAAATACGGAGGAGAAATAAGAGTTCATACTATTAGCGATGCTTTTATCGTCATTTAAAACAGTTTCGCCTTTTCAACCAATGAAAACGCGCGTAGTATCTCAATTATAAAATAACAATCAATAACTACAAGGTAGTAAGTACATACCACAACTTTTTCCATCTCCAGTATAGCCTTGTTTGCAAAGGCATTGATATGAACCAATGGTGTTGGTACAATTAGCATTAGCGTGACAGACAGACACACCAGTCGAACACTCATCAACGTCCACTAGAACAAAAATTCCTTTAGCTTGTAAATACACACAGAAAATCACTATCCAATATCATTCATAAAATCCCATAATTTTTGCTATCTAAAATTGTGAAAGGTTTTTCCATATATAATATGTATATACGTGAGGTTTTTCTAAGTAAAACATGTTGATAATTTTTATGACCGTAATCAACTAAACAGCTATATTCTTGAAATGATTGTCAAGTTGAAATTAGCGAATAGCAAAGTCATTTGCATATCTCATGATTTGTATTTTTTTAAATGATGAGTCAAAATGTACAAAATAAACTTCATCACATAATTGCAATAAAATATGTAACTATATAATATGTGCAGCTTTGTAAACTGAATTCAAAACTTGAGATATGCAAATTCAACTGGACAGCCATTTCAAGAATAGCTGTATGTTGAAGAAAGCAAAAGAAGACAAACTTTATCAATTGAACGTTTTTGACTTTATGTCGTCATCAGAATAAGTGTAAAAATACAACTTCGGACAAGGTTTTATGACAAAAATTAGCATAATGCACTAGTTTCAAGTATCTCCCTTAGAAAATAAACGTGCCGTTTGTTTATTGAGTGGTGATGATTGTTTTTAAATGAAAAAAAGGTTAAATAATTTTTCTTTGTTGTGTGGATTTTGCATGGAAAATTTTTCCATTGCAACTTTTTACTTGTCTTCTCTGTTAGATGGCGGGCTTGTTATGAGTTGTGTACTGGTTTTTCAAGTTCAGCTATGCGGACTTCAATGTTTCTCTGATATAATTATCATCACTGGAACATGTCCCTTGGTACAATACATTGGAGGGATGTATGTTATTGTCCTTCAAGTTGAACAAACTTCTCATCTTCCTGGTCTGCAATAGGATGATGATGTACATGTTGTTGGTGTAAGTCTCGGGCAAATTGCTTGCTCACCACGATACACCTTTATTTTCTAAGGAAGTCACTGGAACATTGCCTTATGTCTAATTTAACATTTAATGAAATGAATTAATCATTCATTTAATCAATCAATCAATCAATCATTCATTCATTCATTCATTTATTCATTCACTACCGATTGTGAAAATTGTTGATCAATCAATCATTCAAAAATGACTATAGATAAAAAAGTAAACAAATAAATGAATTAATAAATCCATTTAAATAATAATGAAAAGAAAATAACATGGCAAATAAATGAGGAGGTATAATTTTAAAATTTTATTCCTATGTTCGTTTATTTTCATGAATAAATAATCACACAATGAATTAAAATATTCAAATCTTTATGCATGCGACAACATTTTATTTTACGCAAGAAACGTACTAAAATGCGAAAAATATCCGACCGCATTTTATCAGTAACAGTCAATTGGCTTCTTTTATGTTGTTTTGCATGGTAAAAATGGCACTTGTAAATTAAAATTGATTATCCAATGAGAAGTTAGAAAAGCACTAATATGGCTTCTCGCTTCATCAGGCTCTTTTAGGTTAATTTGAAAAAATGTTATAAAAATCCACAAAAATATCGCTTTTCTTGTCCTGTTCTGTCACTTTTCCACTGAAATTTTAAACATGAAAAAAAAGCATTTTCATCGCCTCTAAAAAGTTCACATTGTTCAACAGGGTGAACGGCGATGGCTAGCTCGTGTTGCTCGATCACACATTGTGCAAATTTGCATTTCCATCCACTCCCTAAACTGGCAGTCGTACTTTGTTGACAAACATCTTGTATGAAAAGTTTTTGTTTTGAATAGTAGATAGATCTGCATTAAAGCTCACCGTGTTATGAATTGTCAGTAAAAATTGATGAATGAACAGAGTGAAATTATATATCTTCGTGAGTCATGTTCGTCTTGCTTTTCACCTCTTTTGAATTGCTGCAAATGCAGCGCATATTTGTTTTGTTTTTGTTTTTATGAACTTTTTGTCGCCGTCAATTTTTTCTCTAAAAGTAGATTAGTCGATGAGTAATGACTTAAAAACGCCACGAAGAATCCACGAAGAATACGAACTTTTTTTACCATCTGACAAACTTGTCAAATAAACTCTTCCAGAAAATATAACTTGTAAAATCTCCAAATAGTTAAAAACATCGACAGGAGTCTTTTATCCAGTTTATAGTGACTAAATACTTTGAAGCTTTTCCAGCTTTAATTTGTCCATTGAATCGTGGTTCGATCTTTTTTTCATTTTCACGCCGGGGTCTTTGTTTCTCTTTCTCGGTCAAACCTTTTTTAGCCGCCAGCTTAGGTTTACCACTTTTCTGTTCATTGTCCATTGTAGAAATATAGTTTGTTGAAATTTTCCAGTAAATTGTAAAACATTGATGGAGAATTGTGTTGTGTGGAGATAAACAAATTTTGTCAATGTTTTGGCGCCCACCTAAAATGGTCAGCGACTTTGCGCACGATGGGCACGGACGGTCAACGGACGGACTCCGCTAAAACATTTTTGCAATGACATAAAGTCACAAACGTTTTTTTTTTTTTTTTTTTTTTTCAACATATTACAAATGGCCACCGTAGTCTAGTCATTTATGGTCAATAAATAGCAAATATTTCAACCCATTCAGTTATCTCACTCCATTTTGTTATTTTACCCCATTCAGTTATTTATAGCGGAGCTCCGCGCGGGCCGAAGGCCCGCGCAAGCGGAGCACCATAATTAAGAAAATATGGTAAACCATGGAGCTGATTTTTCGTAGACCGACACAGGAAGACCGACGTGCGGTTTTTTTGTCCGTCCGTCGTCCGTCCGTGCCCATCGCACGCAAAGTCGCTGACCATTTTATGTGGGCGTCAAAACTTTGACAATATTTGTTAATCTCGGACAACCAGGAGCACAACAAAATCCACAATCAATTTTTTACAGTTTACTGAAAACTTTCAACAAAATATATTTCTACAATGGACAAAGCACAAGAAAGTGGTAAGCCTAAGCTGCCGGCTAAAAGAGGTTTGACCGAGAAAGAGAAACAAAGACCGCCGCGTGAAAATGAAAAAGATCGAACTACGATTCAATGGACAAAGCTGGAAAAGCTTCATTATATTTAGTCACTGACAAACTGGATAAAAGACACGTACCGAAGCTTTTAACTATTCAAATGTGGAGTCATACAGACCTGTTAAAATTTTATTTGATACTTAAAAGTCATTCAAAGCTGGGAGATTTTACAAGATGTATTTTCTGGATTTTGACAAGTTTGTCAGTTGGTGAAAAAAATCCGTATTCTTCGTGGATTCTTCATGGCGTTTTTCAGTAATTACTTATCGACTAATCTACCTTTAAAAGTACAAAAAGTCCACGGTGACCAAAAGTTCATAAAAATAGAAACAAAAAAAACCCGTGCATTTGCAGCATTTCAAAAGAGGTGAAAGCAACGGCATGTCGAAATCGAGGAAACTGAGGAAACTAAGGAAACTGAGGAAACTGAGGAAACTGAGGAAACTGAGGAAACTGAGGAAACTGAGGAAACTAAGGAAACTGAGGAAACTAAGGAAACTATTAACTTACTATTAACTATTATAGTCTACAGTTCGCAGTGCCAGTGATAAACTTGTTGAATGTTGTTTCGGACTCGACAATCAGGCGGTACATCAAAATATACATAAACAATGAGTCCTGAGCATCTTTGATAGAGAATTCGAAAAGATAGGCCGTCTTGTACATGCTTTTTGTACTTTCATTTGGACTGATTTAACTCCTATAAACAAAGTTGTTATCGTAAGCGGTCTTACCACAATCTTGTATAACATACATGTAAAATACTGAGCCTTTTTAGTACAGTAAAAAATTAAAGATTGAAAAACAAAATAAACTAAAATAACATCCCGAACAAATAATGCACCAAAGAATCAAAGATGAAATAATATCTTTAATAATATTATTTTGTTTTCCAAAGTCACGTTTACATTCGTCGCGAACCGACTTTGCAGACTGAACCTTCGCTCGAATGCAACTTTTAAAAGCTGATTAAAACTTTTTGTACATTTTGACGATTCAGACTGGCTTTCTACTGTTGGTGATTAAGTTGCATTGTTCTTAACGTTTTTATGTTGTTGTTTTTTCTTCTAGGTGAGAGCAGTGTTTTTTGTTCTTGTTTTTTTTTTCTTTGAATATGGATTGTTGTTCGGTTGCGTGACAGCAGCGTCGTCATGAACAATCGACACAGTTTCGTCAATGAAAGCTTAACTCAAAGATTCCATATCTTTAGCAGATGAGTACCTGAAAGCTCCTGACATCTTTCAGTTTTCCGTTTTTGTGGTTATTTCCATAGAAAGTAGCAGATATTTCGGACGCTTGCACTCCGAATAAAGGGAGTTGTCTCAGCGAAATCAAAAAGCTGGAGTTTTTTCTTGATTTGAGTTTTAGACGGCAGTGAGAATTATTCAGAAAATAGTCTTTTCCACCATCATAGTCCTTATTTTGCTTTGTTTGTAAGTCGATAGGTTATTTAATCGGCTATATTTTTCCATTTAAACACGTAAACCTGCTTTGTGGAGCAGTCCTTTTCGCTCTGGACTAACAAAGGCGCCAGAAAGTTTGTTGACAGTGCAGCTTGGATCGTTCGCTTCTGATTGGACGCACCGTTTTCACTCACTAATGAGTGAAGAGCTCGAGTTTTACTACGGATTTCATTCGATGAAGTACGTTTTCCCTCATTTTTAGTTAAATAATCAATTTATAGGTGTTTCCTTAGTTTCCTCAGTTTCCTTAGTTTCCTCAGTTTCCTTAGTTTCCTCGATTTCGACATGCCGTGAAAGCAAGACGAGAGTCACGAAGATGATCATCAATTTTTACGGGCAATTCAGAACACGGAGAGCGTTAGGATCAATGCAGATTTATCAACTATTCACAACGAAGAATAACTTTTCATACAAGATGTTCGTCAACAAAGTAGGACTGCCAATTCATGGAGTGGATGGAAATGCAAATTTAGTACAATATGTGATCAAGCAACACAAGCTTGCCATCGCCGTTCAGTTGAACTGTGTAAACTCTTTAGAGGCGGTGAAAATGTTTTTTGCCACTTTCAAAATTTTAAAAACATGAACAAGTTTATTGTAATCAGAACTGATGACAAAAGATTCAGTGGAAAAGTGACAGTACAGGACAAGAAACGTGGCGCCGGTATGTTTACATTTTTTGCCGATCTTTATGAATTTCTTTTTTACCGATCCACATGAAAGCAGTTTGCAATAATTATATTTACTTGTTTTTGTAAGATATTTATCCATCGTTGATATCTTTATGTGTGTGGGATTTTTTAATTTGATTCTTGTAATTCTTTGATTTGTTATTGAAAATAAAACGCTTGTATGAATTCGTCAGTGTACTGCAAGTTAAAATTTCAAAACTTCATACTGGCTATTTTTTAATGAGTTACGCAGTATTCACGTTTGATAATTAAAAATTCACGACCATTTTAGTTAGCTAGATTACCAATAAGTAATTCATTACACATTTAACCAGAATGGTGAAATTTTTGTCGATTTTTATAACGTTTTTTTCAAACGTGAAAGAGCGTAAAGCGAGAAGCGCGCGGGGATTTGTTTACAACTCAAAGAAGCCATGTTACTTCTTTTCTAACTTCTCATTGGACAATCAATTTTGATTGACAAGTGCTATTTTTACCACGTATAACAACATATTTTTCGCATTTTTGCGTATAATAAAATGTTGTCACATGCATAAAGCTTTGTGTGTTTCAATTGATTATATGATTATTTGATCAGGAAAAGAAAATAACATATATAAAAAAAAAATGATCAAGAATTTGATAATTCGTAGTGAATGAACAAATGAAAGAATGGATGATTGAATAAATAATTTATTTCATTAAATTGGAGCTCCGCTATTAGGTTTACCTAATTTTTATATTATGCTTTTTATCGAGCAGCCTCTCACAAATACCGACCATTTTCCAACAGTTTTCTTCGGGTCGCGTATGGGGTATTATCAAAATAGGGAATTTTCAGAAAAGATACCCCGTCTTTCAGCCAACTCTCGGTTAGGTCATACATTAGTGGAATGAGTGCCAATCTTCAGCTCAGTTTTATTTATTAATTTTGTTTTCAGTACAAGGAGCACATCATACTTTTTTTCTGAGTTTAGCTTGAAAGATTAAGATCTTATCTTATGTTAAAAATGTTTTGTATATATAGAGAAGTACTCTTTGTAAAATGGTTGTGGGGTTATAGAGACTTTAATAAGAAGCTCCGAAAGTGCTAGTCGCGAGGATATTTTCAACATTTTTTTTGCATAAATGCATGGATGACAATTGCGTTTGGTAATAAAATAAAATTTCACCTGTTAAATTTCTCCACAGAAAGTAGACGCTGTTAGGGTTATCCTGGAAGTTTTCTTTGATATGAGTTGATAGATGAGTGGCGTTGTTCAGCTGACAGATTTTTTTACTCTGCAAAAAGTTTGCGCTTTGGCACGTCTCAACAAAATCACATGCTTCTTGACAAATTTCCACTGTAGGTACTATCTCAAGGGACAGGAAGGTGTGGTTTCGGAGTTGCTTGTTCCTCTGGAGGTTTTCTAGTACAGCATCTTGCTTACATTTCCCTGCCGCCTTTGAGGTGTTAATGTAGACAGACAACAGCACAACGATTATCTGTAATGCTCCAGTCATGATATTTGTACCTAGAAATTGACAAGACACTGTAATAGTTGGTTAATTAGATGCAACTAGACGCTCAATGAGCGTAAAGTCGGGCTAGCTAAAAATATGATATGGACAAATTAGCGCCACTGGGGGGTAGCGTTCACGAATCACGGACGATTTTTTGCTAATTTCACGGATCACGGCATTAAAAAAAGGCATTTTACGAATAACGAACTTATGCATGTCTATTCATTCGTCTTTAAGACTTGTTTCAAGGCTGAATTTACAGACCTGCTTATTTCTACAAATACAAATGCAATGTTTTAACTGAAATATACATTGAATATACGTATAAATTAATTATAAGTTGTTTACCCTGGTCCCAGAGGTTCGATTTCACTCACCTTGTCCCTCCCCTTCCTCGGTTGAGTCGCGAAGCGCCGCACCAAAACGACTCGGCCTTCGGACAAAAACAAAGAGAGACACGCAGAAAGCAAAATCGAACCTCTGGGACCAGGGTATAAGCTGTACTAATTACATAGTAATGTTATTCAAAGTTTTATAGTAAAATATTTGATAAGAATATCAAAATTTAGGATCAATACTTGAAATTGAAAAAAATATATTAACTCACCATCGACATTTAATGATGCATTGGCGATTTCATTTATTCTGACGAAATTCACTCGCTGCTTCCTAAACTCTGAGAAAGATTTGTGTTTCGCTGCACAAATGATGAACACGATCGAACAGTCTAAAAATGTGACATTGGGCTTCCTGTGTTATGTTCCCAAAGCATCATGGGGGCTATATGCGACGTGACAGATAGATTGACGAAAAGGTAAAACTAAAGTCGAGCGCTCTCGCTAGCCCGACTAATAATGCTTTTTGCCGGCGGACATGGTCACATGAAAAAATCCAAATGAACGCTAGACATCATGCCAAAATACAAATATACTTCGTGAAAATATCGACTTTCTTAATTTCTTAATGAATATGAGAATTTTTTACACAGGTGTATTAACAAATGGTTTGATACCTAAATAAGCCTCATGGCTTCTAATCAAATCGCCTCGCCAATTTATTCACTATTTATTTTAATAAAGCATATACCGTGTGTTTTCACGTAAACTTTTTTACTCGCTTAACGCACCATAAGGTGTTGGTGCAATGTCCAAGTTAGGCGAGTTATGTTTACATGAAAGTAAATACTTCTCGCTTAGTAACATGATCAATGGACTAGCAGCTACAAATGGCGCCAAGAATTGCCAACTTGACCCCAAGGTCAATATTTGACAACTTTATCATTTTCCTTCTTTGCTATGATTGGTTCAGCGAGAAACCCGCTGAGTTAAACCTAGTAGCGAGTAGGTTTAAGGAAGTTGGCTAATTAACACTATACAAACATGTTAAGCGAGTACGTATACACGTAGTTTCCGGCTGCAACTCACTTAAGCGAGTAAAAAAGTTTACGTGAAAACACACCGATAATTAGTTATTCATGGCAAATATTTAACAAATACAATAACAAATACGAATATTAGATGACGCGAAATTCTAACAATTCGCAGATGTAATTAAGCAATTTCTCTTCAATTGTTATTAGACCGGAAGTGTTAGTCAACGGTGATCGAACCCGTGACCTCCCGCATGATAGATCTGCGCTCAACCAACAAAGCCAACCGGGCTGCTGTGGTCCATTATACGCCTATCAACATGGCGTAGTTTGTTTGTGGAGTTCGCTTATTTTATTTTATTTATTTTTTTGTCCACACTGGTCACTTTGTTTTTTGTCCTTAAAAATTTTGAAATTTTTAACGATTAGACTTTTTAACTATTCGATATGAGTGATATTTAAATCTTGTTACTTGTTATTTCGACTTTGTTATGTAACACTTTTGAAGTGTTTTAAGAAAAAAATTATTATTTTATGAATTTTTTAGGTAATGTATATTTTTTTAAAACTCGTCATTTTAGCGATGCGGGATTCCACAAAATGTTGCAAACTTTTTAGGATTTAAAAAGACTAAACAATGAACTTTTTTATTATATAAAATTGCTTGTGTATATTTTGATTATTGTACGACAAGAAATTGAGGATAATTTAGATGAAAAATCACTTTTTGTGAGAAATGTCGTCTCGACAGTGTTCAAAATTTTACATGTGTCACCTAAAATAAGGTAGCATAACTGAACCATTTCTACCCATATACCCAAGGACGGGGATGCTCGTCGTACCTTTTAGGGAACAAAATCGGAGATCTTGTTCTTTAAGGTCTTTTGGAGGCTTTCAGACTCAGATAAAGTGACGTTTTAGGGTATTGACGCATATTCAAAAACAAGGTCTCGAATTCACGACCAATATATCCAGTTGTTCGTATTTGTGTTGGTACCTTTTAGGGGTAAGATTCATGTATTGCAATTACTTCTGATTAGAACTTTGGTACCTTTTAGGGGTCGTTTTCAAAAATTCCGGCGAACATCCCCGCCCTATT